>ML395477.1:18418-158966 GCA_005239525.1 Nicotiana knightiana | reverse complement strand
GGGGGGGGGGGGGGGGGGAGATGTTTTTCATTGATGCAAGACATGATATGCATATGCACTCACTTGACACTTGGTTAACCAGAAGATTTGGAGGCTGTATGCCATAATAAAAAGGAAAAAAACGATGAGAAAGCGGTGCAATATTTCCTGTTTAAAATTTTCTGCCTCAAAGAAACGGAAAGCATCAAGAAATCAGATGCTGATACAAATTGTTCTTTGATTTCTTAAAGACATGGTGCTGTGAATACTGAGTTAGCCTCCTCTCTCTTATTATAGGTACGACCAAGATTAAAAATCTTCATGATAACATAGGTTCTGTGAGGGTGAAGCTCACAGAGGAAGATGTAAAAGAACTTTCTGACGCAGTGCCCATTGGTGAAGTGGCAGGGGAGAGAATTGGTGAGGCTCTTTATAAGACTTCATATAAGTATGGAATTACACCACCCCCAAGAAAATGATTGATGCAATGCCTGTTGCAAAGTGGCTTGAGCATGTTGTTTCCCTGTTTCCTTGTTAAATTCATTGCCATCTGATTAATCTCTTTTTGTACTGCGACAGTTGAATAATTAAAGATCAATTGTATTGCTACTGTTGAATAAAGATCTGTCTGCTTGTGTTTTATCTCAGGTAATGTGGAAATGATTTTAGCTAAAAAAAAATTGTATTAGAGTAACTTGTGGAGTAACCAAACACTGGCAACTATTGTTAGGTCTAAGCCTTGACTTTTTCCATGAAGTATCATTTGTGCCGACTTTATCATTATTGTGTGATATTGGGTGTTAAGCCACATGCTCGTTATAACCACATTCTCATGTTCACACAAAACATAGATTTAAAGCATTCACACAAAGTAACAGAATTAACAATATATTTTACATTTCTTTAACACCTCAAAAGGGCAATACATGCTCACTGCAACTCCTTGAAACTGCATTTTAAGGGATTCGAGAGGACTGATTAAACTATTGTTCCTCGCCTAAGAAGAAAATGGTAGGTTTCTTTGGCTCAATGATCTCCACTGTTCCTTCCAACATCTTGGCCACTTTCCCCATTGATGGCCGGGCATCTGGCCGGTCTTGGATGCACCACATTGCTGTCTTCACCATCCGATTCACCATGTCAAAGTGTGCCCTTGAATCATATGATTGTTTGATTCGAGGGTCCAAAATATCATCAATGTTCATTTCCTTAAAGACCTTATCAAATGCCCAAGCAGGGAAATAATACTGATCACTATCCACCTTTGAGTCATAATGCTCAAAATTCCGTGAACCCGAAACTATTTCCAACAGCACCAATCCAAAGCTGTACACATCTGCTTTCGGAGTGATTGGATCAGCCTTGGTCCATTCTGGTGCCACATATCCTGGTGTGCCTCGAAATCTTGACATGGTCATCACCTCCTCTTTCTTCTTTAGCTTTGCTAGCCCAAAATCAGACACCTTAGGGCAGAAATCGTCACCTAAGAGAATATTTTCAGGTTTGATATCACAATGTAATACCCATTCCAAACACTCTTCATGTAGATAGGCAATTGCTCGTGCCACGCCAAGTGCTATCCTATACCTGATATTCCAATCAAGTATCGGTTTCTGAGGTCTATCTGGCGATCCAACCCGAGCAGCCTTTTGGAACAGGAATTCATCCAATGAACCATTAGGTACATACTCATACACAAGTATCCTTTTACCCTTTTCAGCACAGAAACCCCACAACCGTACCAAATTCAAATGATGCATTCGGGCAATGATCGTGACCTCAGCCCAGAACTCAGCATCACCGCCCGTCACATTCTTCAAGCACTTCACAGCCACAACCCGACCATCATTCAACTTCCCTTTATAAACATCTCCAAACCCACCTTTCCCAATCTTATCAATGAAATTGTTGGTTGCAGTCTTGATCTCAGAAAAACTAAACCTTTTTGGTCCAATTGCAGGCATGACTTCAAGACCAAAAGTCCTAGCCATATCCCTGTACTTAATATACTTTTTGAGGAATGCCCAAAAGAAGAATACCCCACTAATCAACTCAGCTGCAAATATAGTTGAGATGATCACAACATTTCTAGTGGTTGCCTTAGACTCCTCTGGTGGGAATGGAAGGCTAATGCTCACTGGACATGAAGTCTCCATCAAACTAGTCATACCAGTGAAATTTGAAACATCTTTTTCTTCATTATCAACCCTCAAATACATAACAACTTCATTCCCTGGCGACCAAAATCCATACAACAGCTTATCCAATTGAAGCACACAATAGCCAGTCCCATCATACTTGAACATAAAACCTAAGCAATTTTCCTTATCAAGACACTGTTTTTGGCAACTAGAGAAGTTCAAAACCTTAAGGTCAACCCCACCAGTAAAATTGACATAATCTAAAGGCAAAAACTTGGTCTTGCTCAAAAGTGGGACTTTCCTTTCACAAGATTCTCCAGAGATCTTCTTAAACCCCGGAGGACAGACACAAGAAGTTTTAGTAGTAGAAGCATCATACATGCATATAGAGTTTGTACCACACGTACCATGGATTGTACATAACTGATAAATTGCTTGCCAAACAACAGTCCATTGTTTTAAAACAGGATCAAAGCTGTAGACTTGGAGATTCCCATCATCTTCAAGCTTCAACCTTCTCAGTTTCAGGTCACCGAAATCCGATGAGTAGAAGGGATTTCCACTAGATTGAGTCACTAATCCTGTAACCTCTAAGCGCAGAAGAGAATTTTGAAAAGCGAAGTAGCTGTCATTTCCATTGTAAAACAGCGTACTGGATCCAAGAAACTGGAATTTTCCATTACTGGAAGTTGCATTTGTGCCATTGATGTTCTGGTTTGGCAGATATGTATCGATTGGATTCAAGAAACTACCCCAGTTACCATAAACCAAATTTCCACTTTCTTGTAAAAAAAGCAGAGCTGAGGTATTTCTGACAAGCAAATTACTCTTAGGCCAAAGATTAGGAGCTGAGGAGACTCTAGTTTGGGGGCTTAACTTGAGCTCACCAGAGGTGGAAATGGAAAGGGAAGCAGAAGAATTAACAGGGGAATTTGGGTTAGCAGACCAAACTATAGTTTTGTTGGGTATTTCGTAATACCAAATGGAGAAAACATAGGAGTTGGAGGAATTTGATGGTAGAAAACCAGCAGCAAAAGTGGAGTTGGGAGAAAGGAGGATTTGGTTTTGGGTTGGTGTCCAAGGAGAAAGTGTGGAATTGAATATTGTTAGGATTTTGGTTGATTTTTGGGCAGATGAGAAGAGTGGATGATTCAACAGGAAAAAGAGGAGGAACAGAAGGGGAAAGGGAGGAGATGAACAAGACATGATTGGTTGGTAGGAAAGCATAGAAGCAGATGGAGTTTTGGACTAATCATATATGGCGGCTTTTTGAAGACTTTTGAGTTGTGATTTGTGTTGACTCTGGACCTTTGACTTTGCTGGCGGCTCTCTCTTTGGAACCAACCCAGGGAATACGTCGATTTTCTTAATTTATAGATGGAATGATTTATGTAAATATGTCCTACAATTTCTGGGACTGTAAAATCTTTTGAAACTTTTTTGAAGACTTGTAATTTGCGTTGACTCATGACCCTTGACTTTGCTGGCAGCTTTCCTTTTAGAACCCATGGAATACGCCAATTTTTTTAATTGGACAGTGTTTACTTTTAGTCCCTCGAGTATTGGTAAGTTATATTTTTGGTTCTTATTATATCTGGTTATACACATTTAACTTCTGACTAATTGAATGTGCAGTTTTTATCCCTTCCGCTTTTGAATTTTTCACAAATTTAACGAGTTATATATCGTTACATAAATTGACTATCCATGTGCTAGGCTAAGTTTGCATTTTTACTTCATTTCTTCTCATTACAATTTTTGCAATTCACATATTCAACATGGTATTAGAGCTATCAATCGAGTGATTCTAGAGATTTCTTCGTGCAATTAAATAGGAATCCCATTGATTTTGTTCGAGCAACACGACTGCCGGAACAGGTGTGGCCAGCGGCGTATCGGTAGTTCTCGATCATAATCATCCATTATATCTCCATCCGTCTGATGGACCAGGATCGATGACGATGGGTCTACTGTTAGCTGGAATAGACAATTACACAATTTTGGAATCGAGTAATGAAAGTAGCATTGCTTAGGAAGAACGAATTATGTTTAGTTAATGGATCCACTTCCAAAGGAGATTTTGGACCAGCACTAGCACATCAATGGGATCTACGTAATGCGATTGTGACCTCGTGGTTGATGAGCAATGTAAGTCGGCATTTGTTAACATGAGTTCTCTTTTCTGAAAATGCACAAACTATTTGGACACAACTTAAGAAACATTTTGACAAGGTGAATGCATCTAGACTTTACTATTTGCACAAAGAAATTTTTACTTCTAGTCAAGGAGTTTCATCAGTATCAGTTTATTTTACTAAATTGACTGATATATGTGCTGAATACGACTCAATTTTGACACCACCACCTGCTAAAGATTATGTTGAACAGTTGCAATTCCAACGCTTATTACAATTTTTAATGGGTCTAAATGATAGTTTTGAGCAAGGTAGAAGCCAAATACTCATGATGCCTACAGTCCCAACCATTAACCAGGCTTATGCAATGGTAATTCAAAATGAAAGTCGTAGGATGATGATAGGGAATAGTTTTGAAATGCCTGATCATAATGGACCTATTGCTATGTTCGCAACTCAAGCTAGACCCAAACAGAATAAGAATTATGAATTGGAGTGTGATTTCTGCAAGATGAAGGGGCACACTAGAGATGGTTGTTATAAACTCATGAAGTGTGACTATTGCAACAGAAAAGGACATTTGGAGGAGAGTTGTTATAGGATAATTGGTTATCCTACATACTTTAACTCTAAGAGGAAAGTGAATACAGTACAACTACAGGGCAGCAACACACAGGATGTTGAGCATAGAGCTGTACCACCACAGGTGTTCACTCAGTAGCAGTATGCTCAAATTTTACAAATGTTGAACAACTCATCCCTTGGGGAGAAGACTACTCAGAATGTAACAGCAATGGCAGGTACTCTTTTTTGTTACAATGTTAACATTCCTAAATGGATTGTGGACACATGTGCTACAAATAATATAATAGGGGATAAAAACTTATTGTATAATAGGATGTCAGTAGGTAATGGAGGTCAAGTACAAATGCCTACAGGAGACTCGGCTAAGGTCACACATGTTGGGGATTGTCAGTTAACAGGAGGTGACACTATAAAGAATGTTCGTTGTGTACCTTCATTCAAGTTCAATCTTTTATCTGTGTCAAAGGTGACAAAAGACCCGGATTGTTTTGCATCTTTCTTTCCCACATTCTTTGTCTTTCAGGATCTCTTGTCTGGGAAGGTACGGGAGATTGGTCGAGAAGAGGATGGTCTATACACAATGTTTTTTGCAACCAAACAAGAGAAAGTGAGGACTTATCAAGAATTCACAGTAGTAGCAAAGGAAGCTGGGGACATTTGGCATAAAAGACTGGGGCATGTGCATATGCAAGTCATTAGAAGAATGTCTACTTTAAGTAGATGTAAAGTTGTACGTAAGTGTGAGCTTTGTCCTTTAGCAAGGCAAACTAGAGTTCCTTTTCCAGTTAGCCATAGTAGAAACCCAGTAGTTTTCAATTGATCCACATGGATATATGTGGACTCTATAAGACAGCTACTCATAATGGAATGAAGTTTTTTCTTACCTTAGTTGATGACTATACAAGGTGAACTTAGATATTTCTTATGAGGCTTAAATCTGATGTGATTTTTTTCCTTAAGAATTTCATTACTGTGATTCAGACTCAATTTGGCAAAGTATTTAAATGTTCAGATCTGACAATGGTAGTGAATTCTTTAACACAACTTGTAGAGACCTGTTTCAATAATATTGCATTTTGCACCAAAGCTCTTGTCCCTACACCCCACAACAAAATGGGGTGGTTGAAAGGAGACATAGACACTTCTTGGAGACAGCCAGAGCAATCAAATTTCAAGGCCATCCACCTACTAAATTTTAGGGGGAGTGTATCGAGTCAGTTGTCTACATAATCAACATGACCCCTTCTATTGTTCTTGGTAACAAATCACCATTTGATCTACTATACAAGAGGTGTCCCTCTCTTTCTCACATGAGAGTCATTGGTTGTCTTTGATTTGCCTCAACTCTGCCTAAGTGTGATAATTTTCGCCCCGGGCAGTAAAATGTGTTCTACTTGGGTATGCTGCAAATCAAAAGGGATATAGACTGCTGAACCTTGAGCACAATACTTTGTTTGTCAGCAAGGATGTGATTTTTTATGAAGATGCCTTTCCTTTCCATGATCCTGAGATTGCTACTGAAAGTCGTCTATTAATACCGACAGCCCAGCCAGAGCAGGAGATATTTTCTTACATTGTTCTACTCCTACAGATGTACCTGCACATATGGTGAACACTCCTCCTTTGCATTGTCCTGTTTCTTCTCCTGAATTTGTTTCTTTGACAGACACAATCAATTCTTCATCAGACACTACATCCATGCCAACTACCGAAGAAGTTTTGCATGTTAATGAATCCACTGTGCCCATTGCACCACTGGACACTGTCAAGAAATCCATTTGAGTATCTAAGTCACCTATATGGCTTAGTGATTATGTGAGACCAGACAAGCAAGGACAATCCACTGATTGTATGTATATTTTGTCTGATGTTATTGGCTATGATCATATCTCCACCAAGTACCACAATTATCTTTCCCGATTTTCCAATGAGGTAGAACCAACCACTTTTCATGAAGCAGCAAAAGACAAACGTTGGGTTGAGGCTATGTATGCTGAAATTAAGGCCTTGGAAAACAACAATACCCGGGATTTGGTTCCATTTCCACTAGGTAAGTAACCTATAGGATGAAAATGGGTTTATCAGATCAAGTATAAAGCTTCTACAGAAGTGGAGAGATTCAAGGCAAGGCTTGCAGCTAAGGGTTTCAATCAGAAGGAAGGACTAGATTACAAGGAGACATTATCTCCTCTAGTCAAAATAGTGATTGTTAGAAGTGTTCTTTCCTTAGCTTCTTCTAGGCATTGGATCATTCAACAAATGGATGTGTACAATGCTTTCTTACAAGGTGATCTCACTAAGGAGGTCTATAAGAGTCTGCCACAGGGTTTAAGTCTGGAGATACATCATTGGTTTGCAGATTACATAAATCACTCTATGGTCTTAAACAAGCTTCCAGACAATGGAATCTTAAATTGACCTCTGCTCTCATTGCCTCAGGCTTTCACCAAAGCCACCTGGACTATTCTTTATTCACGAAACGACCGCATGGTCACATAGTGGTAATTCTAGTGTATGCTGATGACATGCTCATCACTGGTGATGACATGTCCTAGATTCAAACCACTATGGACGATTTGCAGCAGAATTTCAAAATCAAAGACTTGGGGGAGCTCAAGTATTTCTTAGGTATCGAGTTTGCTAGAAGTGCTAAAGGGATTTTAATGCATCAGAGGAAGTACTCACTTGAGCTTATTGCAGACTTGAGTTTGTATGGTGCTAAACCTGTAGCTTCTCCTATGGAACCTAATATGAAGTTGACAAGTTGTGAATTTGATGCTTATATAACTGATGATACACATCTTGATGATCCTGGATCTTATCAAAGGCTTCTGGACAGGCTACTTTATCTTGCTGTCACTAGGCCAGACATTTCATTTGATTTTCAATGCCTTAGCCAATTTATGCACAAAGCTAGAGTGTCCCACATGGTAGCTGCTTTATGTGTAGTCCAGTACATTAAACATTGTCCTTGGTTTGGTATTTTGCTTAAGTCTCATTGTTCTGAGTCTTTGTCAGCCCTCTGTGATGCGGATTGGGCTGCATGCCCCAATTTTAGGAAGTCTATCACAGGAAATATTGTTAAATTTGGTGACTCCATCATCTCTTGGAAATCCAAGAAGCAATATACTATTTTTCAAAGCTCTGCTGAGCTTGAGTATCACAGCTAGAGGTGTTCAAACCGAACCGGAAAACTGCACCAAATCGAAAAATCAAACCGAACCGGAAAACTGCACCAAATCGAAAAATCAAACCAAGCCGATTAAAAAATTCGGCTAGGTTTAGTTTGACTTGGTTTGGTATTGAGTAAAAAAAACCTGAACCAAACCGACATATATATATATATATATATATATATAAGACTTGGGATCCTATCATGTGTTAACACAGAAAGCGTACATTAACAAAAAATGATTGTTAGGCGACTAAAAAAATAATTATCATGTGTTACTAAAAGAATTCTCCCATTAGAATATTTTAATAGATCATATGTTTGTCAATTTTTTCAATATTTACTAAATATATATTCACTTATCAAAATTATATATATAACCTTAACAAAGTAAGATTGAAATAATGTTCATGTAACAAAAAAAATCCGAAAACCCGAAAAATCCAACAAAACTGCACCAATCCAAACTGATATAGTTGGTTTGGTTTGGTTTTGATAAAAATCGAACCAACCCGGTCCATGTACACCTCTAATCACAGCCTAGCCTCTACTGTTGCTGAAGTGGTATGGCTTCTTGGCCTATTCAAGGAGTTGGGTATTCCTCACAGTTCCTCTGTACCTGTCTATGCGATAAAAAATATGCTCTGCAAACCCTGTGTTCCACGAGCGCACAAAAGATATTGACATTGATTGTCACTTTATCCGCGAAAAGATTCAACAAGGCCTCATCTCTACTTTCTATCTGCTTCAACTGATCAGCAAGCAGATTTACTTACCAAATGACTTGGTCGGGCTCATCATGACTACCTTGTGTCCAAGCTAGGAATGCAGAGCATCTTCATATCTCCTAGCTTGAGGGGGGGTGTAAAGGATAATATTACTTAACCATAGTTAGTTAAGTTAACTATAGTTTGTCTATTAGAGTTAGTTAGTTATATGTACAACTGTCAATTAGTTGTAGCAGTTAGTGGGGAAATGCTACATATACGTGTAATAGTCTAGCTAGAAGCTTAATAAAACAGTGAAAATTTCTGTAATCGCTCTTCTCTTCTTCTCATTACAATTTCTGCAATTAACAGATTATACAGTTTCACCATTTATCATAAGGACCAAGTTAAAATTTATCAATAACTAAGGGACTCAAAGAACTATTATCCCTTATTAATTATACAGAACCTTATATACCCCATATGTTAAGTTCCAAATAAATAGAGTTCAAATAAATAAATATTCGAAAAAGAGTCTCAAATAAATAAGGTTTGTTATAATAACGTAGTACATTCTAACTCACGTGACAAAACATATGCTCGAGCACTCAAAATTAGAACATAAATTTAATTTCAAATTGCTTGTAAAATTATTGAGTTCTTAAACCAAATGGTCGTTTTATGTTTGGGAAATACTCCATTTTTGTTCTTCTTAGTGCAGTAACAATAACACTTACAAACCTTTACTTCACGAAACACTCTAAGGAAGCAGAAACATGTAGCTTTTCTTGGAAGCTGAAGATGAAGCCAAAATTTATTTTTCTAGGACAATATACCCTTGTAAAAATTGTATACTCTATTTACCAAAATAAACATTTTAATTTTTATATATCTTTTTTTTCCGTAATTTGGCGTTGAAATAATTTTTTTTTAAATACAAAAAACAACTCTTTATTTATTTATTTATAGTTTCTTAATATAATGTCAAAATAACGTATTTTGAAAATTTGATTAAATATGTCCTTAAGGGGAGTTTTAAGCTCAAATGTCACATCCTTAGTCTTTAAGTAAGTACATGTGCGACACTTGACAACTCACTTACGATCTTGCACAACTTGCTCACGTTCTTGCTATGCCAAGTCAGCCTTACTGCATTAGAGATCGCTAAAGGAATATTAGAAAGAACACAAGAGAATTACTAAAGGAAGCTTTGTATTATAGGAAACTTGAATTGTTTTCTTGGTGAATTACAAATGAATGGCCCCTTTATATACTATTCTCTTAGGGGCTAGTATATAAATATTAATTGTTATACAAGTCCTTAATATTTATAAAATAAGGGCTTTCTCTAGAACTCTCGACAAACCTAGAAGATTTCAACGACTTTCGTAGCAAATCCATAGGGATCTAGGGTCTTCCTAAGGAAATGTCCATACTTCTATAGAATCTTCTCATAAATGCTAGCCTTCCTCGTATGTAAGCTTCCACATGGCATTAATATATGCCAAATGGCACCTATGTGGCATAATTCCATAGCGGGTCATCACACTCTCCCCAACCTAATGTTGCGCCGACCGCGGCGCAATGTTGTTACATAAACTCTCGGATTTTATCTTTGAATTTCCATAAGTCTTCATAACGTTCCCACGTGGCCTCCTCTAGTGATTTCCCCTTCCAATGGACGAGGAACATTGTGGTAACTTTCTGTCCTTGTTTTCGCCTGACCTGGTAATCGATGATAGCCTCAATCTTCTGATCATTCGAGGCAGTGATAGTAATAGGCGCTAGACTAGATTGGTCCCTACTCGGATCACCCTTGTCTTCATGATATGGCTTAAGCATGCTGGCATGGAAGATAGGATAGATCTCAAGATACGATGGCATGTCAAGGTTGTATGAAATCTTGCCTACCTTGGAGATGATCTTAAATAGCCCCTCATACTTAAAATCAGATTCTGATGCATGCCCCGTAGTTCCTTGAACTATCTCGGGTTAAACTTCACCATGACCATGTCCCCAACTCTATAGTCCGTGGGATGCCGCTTACGGTCCAAAAGCTTCTTCATATTCTTAAATGCCTTAACCAAGTAGGGCTTAGCAGTGTGAAGTTGCTCCTCCCATCTCTTAGACATATGATAATACCCCAAACTCTTTCCCTCGAACGCAACTGGTAATGAATGTGGAGTTTGTGATTGTTGGCTTGTGGCTAGCTCAAATGGTGTCTGAACCGTAAACTCACTCCGCTATAAGTTATAAGAGAATTGGATGATGTCTAGGAGCCTTGCCCAATCTTCATGATGTGCACTTATATAATGCCTCAAGTAGCATTCCAGTAAGGCATTGACTCATTCTGTCTGTGGGTAGAAACTAGTGGAAAAGTGCAGTTTTGTGCCAAGTATGTCGAACAGATCCCTTTAAAAATTTCCAATGAAACGGGTGTCTTGATCACTGATGATATACCTTGGTAAGCCCCAATACTTCACTATATTCTTAAAGAATAGCTTGGCAGCTTCCTTGGTTGTGCAACCTGGTGAGACAGACATGAAAGTGGCATATTTAAAAAATCTATCCACGACCACCATATAGTACCATAATCGTCGGACTTCGGTAGACATGTGATAAATTCCATAGTCACGCTCTCCCATGGACGGTCCAAAAATCTTCCGGGATGTTTTAGCTCAACCTTTTCCTGCTGGCAGACAAGACAAGTCTGCACATAACACTCTATGTCATCTCACATGCATGGCCAATAGTAGACTGACTCAACCAAGGCCCTAGTGCGATGTTGGCCTGGATAACCAGCCCACATTTTGTCATGACTCTCCCTTATGATCTGTCGTCTAATGACTCCAAACTTAGGCACGTAACCCCGCCGACCTGTAGTAAGAAATAGACCGTCTTCTACACAAAAACGTCTGGTCTTGCCCTGGTTGGCTAACTCTATAAGCTGTTTGGCTGTTGGATCATGCTGCATGCCTTTTTTTATAGCCTTATGAATGTCCCAACCTTGCTGAAGTGGTGGCAGCAAGCTCGGCTTTCCGGCTCAAGGCATCGGCTACAACATTACCTTTTCCCGGCTTATACTCCAACACATAATCAAACTCGACCGAGAAATCCTGCCACCTAGACTGCTTTGATGTGAGCTTCTTCATCGTCTGAAAGTAGCTAGTAGCCACATTGTCAGACTTGACCATGAACCTCGACCCAAGCAAATAATGTCTCCATGTACGAAGGTAATGCACAATGGCAGTCATCTCCCTCTCTTGCACCATGTAACGCCGCTCTCTCTCATTTAACTTGCGGCTCTCAAACACTATGTGATGCTTATCCTGCATCAGGACACCCCTAATGGCAAAGTCTGAGGCATCTGTATGCACCTCAAATGCCTTGGCAAAGCTAGGTAACTCCAAGACTGGCTCCTCTGTTACAGCTGCCTTAAGGCTTTCAAACGCCTTTTGACAATGCTACATCCAAACCCATGGCTTGTTCTTTTTTAGCAACTCAGTCAATGGTGCGGCCTTTGTTGAGTATTCAATGGTGCACCAACAATAGTAGTTAACAAGGCCAAGGAAGTATCTTAACTCAATTACCTTTATAGGTGTCTCTCACTCCTGGATAGTACCTTGGCCTCGTCAATGCGTAGCTCTCCATTACTAATGACATGGCCTAAGAATTTCACCTTAAATTATGCAAACTCGTATTTCTCCCTCTTGATGTATATCTCGTTCTCCCGCAATACTTATAAAACCTTCTTTAAGTGCTCCATGTGCTCCTCCAAGGCATTTCTATAGATGACTATGTCGTCTAGGTAGACTTCCATGAAATGATCAAGGTAGGAATGAAAAATCTTGTTCACAAGGGTGCGAAATGTGGTTGGTGCATTGGTTAAGCCTAAGGGCATCACCAACCACTCAAAGGCTCCATATCTCGTCACATATGCTGTCTTCAGCTCATCTTTTTCTGCAATGCGAACCTGGTAGTATCCCTTGCGAAGATCCACCTAGGTAAAGTACTTGGCTTTCCCAAGTCTATCGAACAAGTATGTAATGAGCAGTATCGGGTACTTATTCTTCAATGTGACTTTATTAAGTGCTTGGTAGTCAATGCATAAGCACAACGATCTATCCTTCTTCTTCTGTAATAATACTGGTGCGCCGAAAGGTGCCTTTGATGGGAGAATGAATGTGACCAGCATCTAGTAACTCTTTCAATTGTTTCCTGAGCTCCTCAGCTCCGGCGGTGCCTTACGATATGGGGAAAATGCGGGTGGCTTAGCCCTGGATCCAACTCAATCTTGTGACCCACCTCTCGCCTAGGCGAAAGGTGCTTAGGCAACTCCTCGGGCATGACATCTTTGTTTTCCTCAAGTAACTTCTATATGCAAGGCGGCACTGACTCTTGAAAACCCTTGTCTTCCTCCAGATTTGTAATGGTTTCCACGAATGTCGGCTCCCCCTTTTTAATCCCCTTGAAAACCTGCATAGCTGAGAGTTGTGCTGGCTTTTTCCGTGTGGCATAGTCACTATAGGTACCATGAAATATACTTATCTCTCTATAACCAAGAGACATTGGAGGTAAGGATCGATCAAAGTATGACAATGTCTAAAGAACTCTTGCCCCAATATGATGTCAAATATATCCATAGCAGTTACGGTAAAGTTTGTCATACCTTTCCAAGTTCCCAATTTGACAACAACTCCATTAGCTACCCACGAGCATTCTGTACCTTGGCATTCCGGTCTTGATGCGAGAGTTTGTTGGGGCAAGCTTCAATTCTAATCTTTTTGCGGCAGCCTTAGTCACGAAATTATGAGTTACTCCAGTATCCACCATTGCACTGTTGACACCCAATTTTGTCCCTCCTTTCTTGCAAACTATTTCTTTAAGCTTCTAATATTACTAATAATATAAAATGGGCATTCTATTATTTTTAACACAAATTCACTTACTTTTTGTTATTATTAAAACTATTAGTACTATAGTTATTATTATTATTATTATTATTATTATTATTATTATTATTATTATTATTATTATTATTATTATTATTATCATCATCATTATTATTATTGGATATTAGTATTATTATTATTATTTTTGTTGTTATTAATTTTATTTCAATATCATTTTTATCATCTTTTGCGAAAGTATATCACTTTCCTTTATTTAACAAATAGTAGTATTTATTCCAATACTTTAAAATATTTACTCTTATTCACAATTAATGTAGGTTATTTAGCAAATTTAGCTATTAAATTGTTTTAAGGCACAAAAATACTTTGACTAATATTAACATATTAATATTATGTAGTATTATATAACATAGCTAATAAAATTATTTTAAATCTAAATTGAAGCCTAAAAAAATATACAAGGAAGAAGGGAAATGTTCAACAAACTAGGCCCAAATTTCGGCCAAACTAGCCCACTAATTAAGCCTCCCAACAAGCCTAATTTCTAGCTAATTTTAGACCCCCAAGAACTCAATTATAAGCAGCTCATATCCATAGAGAACCCTCTATAAACCCTTCTCCTAACCCCCCTCTCTCCTATGAAAATACAAGGCGTCACCCTTTCTCTTTGAACAAAATTCTAGACTTCTTCCCCCAAAATCAGATATGTGCACCTCCATTTTTGTTTATATTTTAAACGCTCCTCTCTGTCATCTTCATAAAATTTCAGTCAAACAAGATAGGTTTACAACAAGCCAAAAATGCTCTTTAGAAAATCTTATCTTTCTGTACCTGAAGAATCACGTGAGCACCCAGACCTTCCAACGTTCGGATTGAAAAATCTAAATTTGAAATCCCAACTCGAAATCCCGCCCAAATCAGCCCTTGAGAAACCCTAGAATTTCTCTATAAATACTTGAAATCCATACTCGTTTGGAAAAAAGGTCCAGCCGCCCATTTACTCCTCGGAGACAAGGGAGTTGCCTCCTCCTTCTCTGATACTCACTAATTTTCTAAAATCATAGTTCGACCAGCTCTTTCTCTATTTGATTTGCAATTTCAAAACAGAGGAGCTTTTCTTTTGCTAAGCCGAGGTAGCGAGTTTGAGGTCGAAGTACGATAGTTGATCGACGACGCTCCTAGTTCGCTGCCCGCAAAAAAGTCAATGATCTTTATTTTCTCTTTCTTTTGATTCTGTAAATTTGAAAACTTATACTTTAGTATTTTGTTAGTTTTGTCTCGTGATTTAGATGTCATGAAAGTAGGCATCACCATACTTTAAGCGATGGTTTGATTCAAGTAGTTATTCTCTATTTGTTGCTTTTGGTAGAAAACGTATTTAATAGTTGTATATAAAGGACCCTGACTGCATTATTATACATATTAGAAACATGTGTTAAAAATAAAAAATAAAATTATTTTCTTATTTATTGTAGAAACCATGGCTTAACTCTTACATAGTTCATATCTATAAGACCTACTTGTTTGTTCTGCGCCCTTGGGTCTAAAGTATTTTTAGACTTACTTCTCTGGCTATTTGGCTTAAATAATTTAAAAAATGAGTATTTTGTGTTCAATCTCTGTTTCACTACTTCTGTATTAACAACATGATATAAAATGGAACGACAGAAAAGATTGGGTATATATGAAGCAATCTCTTTGCGACTTGATAATACACCGTTTAAACTTACGAAGGCATAACTTTTAGTGCATTATCATTTAATTTTGGACCTTAAAATGTGATTTATACTATGATAGCTACTTGGATATGTGGTGAATGATTTGTGGCCTCAACATATTTTATGAGTAGCATGCTTGTATGAGTTTGCAGATGGATGCGTTTCTTAAATAATGAATCACTCTGAATCTCTGAAGCTCTTTTAGCTAAAAGCATATTATTAAAACTTTACGGTAGCCACATAAATCAATGTCTAATTTGAGTTGAGTTATGCCTTCTCATTCTCTCTGTTACATAGTCAATAAAATATTCCACCTTATGACAAGCACTATGATTAGACCATCTCTTTTATTGAAGGATACATTGTATGTTGCTAGTGAATTGAGGAACAAAGAAAATACATTAGTGTCTTTGAATTGATGGGTCGTGACACTGTATCACCTCATAAAGTTTCTTGACTTCTGTAGGAAAATCATGATGAATATCTATATTACAAACTTCATTATCAGAAAAATAAAAAATCGCTTCTCTTTGCGTTTTGTTTCTCGAATGGAACCACCATCGTTTTGGCATAGCTTGTTTCAACTATGAATTTTGTTGTTTCACTGTTGTTCAAATATTTTACTATGGTATTTTTGAAACATGTTGAGATGTTATATTTTCTTAAGGGGAGATTGACTTGAAGATTTTAAGTTAAAGAACAAGAAGTATGTTTCAAAATGGTTGGTTTTACTTACTCTCACTTAGAGAAGCATGCCTTTAGGATAAATTACTTAGCTAGCACTTCATCTTGAATTTAATGGAAAGATGTAGAGTTTTTGTTTAAATACTTTTCTGGGGGGATAAATTGGATTTCTATATTATGGTGACTTTCTAACATGATAAATTATTTGCTTTCACAAAGCTTACAAATTATTGGAAAAGATTAGAGTTTGGTCGTTAATCCCCGGTGTAATTTGCTTTCTTGATGTCATTTTTATTCTCATGGTTACTTGAAAAGAGTATGATCTCCTTCCTAATTCTATTTTCCTTTCTCTTTTGCATATACATTTGGAGCAAATGGAGTCTTAATTCGAGACTCTCGCACTGGAGCCTTGTAGGGACTCAACACTACCCGAACATGGAGTCATTGCATACCATATTCCTTAGAGCACCGGATCGCGAGAAAAACAAACTAAACACTTGGGGACGCCTATGGCACCTTTCAATTCCTTTCCTTTATCATTCATACTATTTGACCTTTACTTGTGTGATTTGAGTTTATCTCAAATTTCTGGGATTATATGTTAAAAACTCGTGTTAGCTTAGTATGCATAATTATGTGAAATATTTACTTTTATCGATTTGTTATTATCTTTAATCACAAAAGTGTAGCCTTTAATATAAGAACTTAGAATCCGTTTTAAAGTGGCACTTCAAAACCTTTTCATCAAATTATTTTGTAATGGTCTTGTCTTAAACTTTAGTAACCACAATATTTTAAGTCTTGCGGAATGATTTCTACAGTATCTATAAATGAAAACTATTTCCTAAGTCCTAACCATTGAAGAAGGATTTTTTTTGAGTTTGTCAAGGCATGGTGGGGTTTAAATATGTTCCTAGAAGTTATGTTCAAACTGTTTATTGTTTGAGTTTCAAATGCATGAAAGTAATTTTCTTTCTCAATCATGAATGTATATAATACAATTTTGGAAGACTCATTTCTTTCTTCATAACGTTATGCACAATGTTTTTGAATTCAATTGACAAACATTTTTTAATACAAACACACATTGCTACTTACCCTTTTTAAAGCAATTAATTAACTTAAGTTTGGCCGGTTACCGTAGTTAACGGATCATATAGGGTGCCTTAATAACCTTTCATATACGATTAATTAGAACCCTTATCCAATCTCTAAAACTAAGCAGATCATATAAAATAGAGTTAACTTTAAGCACTATTTAGCTAAAATTGGTGTCCTAATTCACCGTTAAAATAATTAGGTGGCAACTCTCTTTAATCAATTAAACCTTTAGAATTACCAATATGTTATACTCTAGTTTGACCCGTATTAAAATGAGGTATAACAACATGGTGACTCTGCTGGGGATACTAGGTTCTAAACCATAACAAACTTAGGTTAATAATAAATTTATTTGTGTGTTTGTAATTGTTTATGATTCTTATATGAGTTGCCTTATGTGATAAATTGTTGTTTATATGTACTTATTGCTTTGTATAAATTGTCATCCCGTTTCACTTCCTCCACTTTTGGAAAACTCACACTAAGCACACACCTAGCGGTTACGTGGTTTGCGGCCGTGCACTTTTCAAAAATACCTTTTAGGGGAAAGTTCGTGAGTAAGTCGAGTGGTGCAGTCGACAGTCATGGCTTTCCACTCTCAAGTTGTCCACTTGGGAGAAGAAAAGTCTAGAAAATACACTCTTAGTCAACTTAAGATAGAGCTAAACCAACATCTTTTTAAGAGCATGCATCATTTTAACCTTAGGCGATTTAATATCTGAAATGTATTATATCCATTAGTTAACCTCACCGAAATGTCCAAGTGGGTTTTCAACCCCAAGTGACACCTTATCACATATATGCATTATTTGAGGGGTGAACATGACAATTATGTGGACCATTTGCTCTAAATTAATTAAATCCTAGGTAATGGAGCATAACTAATTTTTTGATGATATATGAAAATTTTCAAATGACATAATCGAGCGTAACATCGAGAAGTTTAAACATGATGAAATATCTTTTATTATACTTTCTTTTAAATTTTTATTACAAAAAAGAAAAGAAAAAACAAGGTTTAAGCAATTTATTTACTTTATTATTATTATTATTATTATTATTATTATTATTATTATTATTTAAAAAGTTTTGAAAAATAGAATTGTTTAATTAATTTAACGCGATGGAATGACACAAAATGGCATGTTTGTCCTTTAATACACGCTAAGCCTACTTCTGGCACAAAAAGGTCCTTTATATTAGGACGCGCTATTATTTGTGAAGCTTTGGAATGTGTCACATGATTTTCTTGCTTACTTGCTTATTTGTTATATGGATTATTTGTTATTTGCTTATTATTTTTAACTAACATCATTTGTTGTTTTACAGAAGAAGAACGTATTGACTATCTAACTTGCTTACATTTCTATGCATACTTTATTTGTTCATATATTTTTTTCTTTACGTATTTATATATCATCTTCCCAAATTAATAATAATAATAATAATAACCATCAATTATTCTGCGCTTAGCGCTCTTTAACAACTCTAGAGCACCGCTTAGGTCCACTCTCATTCTTGGAATCTAATTAAGATATATTTTAGTCTTTGAGCATGATCTTCTATTATTTATAAGGTAGGATATTTTGTCTGCAAACGTTTCAACAAAGCTCGGTCCATCATGAAATCACTCAATATTTTTGCCTTTAGCTAGCGTTAAGAATTTTCTTTAACCAAAAAGGTGTATAGAAGATTTCATTAAAAAATAGTGTAATCGCTTATGGTTAGGTAAAATAATTTTTCCACTTATTTTTCCGAGCTAATTTTATTCGCGTCCCTTTCTTTAAATATGGTTACATATTTTTAAAATATTTCCAATCGTGCCTCACATAATTTTTCAATTTGTCCATGCCCTTTTCACACAAGCATAAACTTCTATCTTGTCTCATAGCTCTATTTTTTCTTAAAATTTATTTAGCATTCTACCTATATTTTAGAATTTCAACCTTCGTGCCAACTCTCATTTACAAATTGGTATATGTCCAAATTTGTGCAATCTACCAAGCAATAGAAGGACACTATTTGGCCAATTTTGATCGACAAATTATTCTAAATTATCATCTATTCAAATATTCGGGTCGTCAAGACTAATCTTCACGCACCCCGCTAATTCTAAGTTTTGGCATACTTGTTGAGGGACCATCCCATAACTCTCAAAACGGTTGACACCGTATTCTAGACCTCGACCACTTTATGATTTGCCAATACTAAAACTTTTAGAGTACTTTCATGAGAATTTTTTTAGAATATTCCAGGTCTCGACAACCTTTTCAATTATTTTGATTCCAAGCTTGTCTATATCCAAATACCAACAAATTATTCTTTTTTGGCTTCTCTTATATGTATCCCTATTAATAAGATTCGATTAATCGACTTCTTAGAAATACATTCTTAAAGTTCTACTATTAGCTTTAGTGCTTACCATCTACATATTCTGTTTTCCACAAAAGGTTGACTTAAGTTGAACATCAAAGCAAAGGAAACTTCAAGGACGATATGGCTGACCAAATCGTAGTGATTGACTTAGTTGAAGAGGAAGCTACTGGCGAGAAAACAGAATCATACCAAGATAAGATTGCTAAGCTGGCGCAAATGGAGCAAGAAATTGATGGCATCAAGGAGATGATAGCTGATCTCAAGGACTCGTCCAACGAAAAAGTCTACTCTCCGATTCGCACAGCTACACTTCCCACTTATGAGTGTAATGCCCAGTCTTTTCCAAATCTGCACTCTTTCTTGCTAGAAAAGGCATTCAGTAGCTTGACAGAGACAAGTAAAGACAGAGAGTATAGTGGAAGACAATTCAATGCAGAGATTCACCATAATCATTTGACAAATAATCATGCCTCACAACCAGAGTCTGACTTAGTTGAGGCAGAAAATGAAAACAAGGATATGCCTAATTTCATTGATATTCAAATGTATAACGGGTTAGGTTGTCCTCAAAATCATTTGAAGGAATATCATGACTGGCTAGCATGCATAGGGCAAGGCAATGAATTTAAACTGAGGCTCTTTGTTAGGACGCTTACAGGGCCAGCATTGATATGGTATGCGAAGCAAGACACATGGAAATAGTTCAGTTGGAATGATCTAGCAAAGAACTTTGTCAAGAAATATAGGCCATCCACTAATACTACTAACAGATGCAACTCGTTGAAGAGAAAATCCATGGAGTCTCCTCAGAGTTTGAGAGAAAACGAACCTCAAGAAAAGGCAGTAGGATCTACTTTAAATATTGGCAAGACGGTTGAGACACGCCTCGAGGATAAAGGGAAAGGGGTTATTGATGAAGCATTAAACCTCCACCATCAGCACCCAAGATAAAAATCCCGAAACTTTACCCTTTTGAGTGAACCACATTCTATCATTTTCTAGAGATTGAGATTAGTTGGTATCACGCAACCAAAATCGAACAAAACTCCTCCACCTCATTTCAATCCAACCAAGAGCTGCGCATTTCACTCGGGCATGCTAGGCCATACAACAGATGAGTGTCATTGCCTGAAAGAAGAAATCCAGAAGCTGTTGGATAATGGTAAAGTCATTCAGAGACCGTCGCCTCCCCCTAAATCTATGTGGTACCAGCCTCCATATGTCATCCCTATACAGAATTTCTCCCAAGTAGCCTATCCACAATGTGGTAATTCAGCTCTTCCCTATAACCAAGCAATGCAGAAGAATTGAGCATGTAGAAGCACCTCCCGGAAGGAGAATAGTTGGGAATCCTGAACTAAGATTTAGTTTTTGAAGTAGCAATAACATTTTGTACGCTTAATTAATCATCTTTTGCATCCATCCTTGTAACGAACTATGACCGGCTTGATTCTTGTCGGATAAAATATGCTTTTGGGATCGAAATTTTATTTTTAAAATATTAGATTCTTAATTGTATATAACTGAACTACGTCGGACCTAATTCCCTTGGTGGGATACGTAGTCAATCCACATCGGGTTCGGTCATATTTTAGCAAAATTATCCTTTATGTCATTTGGAACTACGTTTGACCTGATTCCCGTGGGGGGATACGTAGTAATCTATATAAGGCTCGGTCTCATTATAGCAAAATGTTCATTTTTTTTCTTGCTTCATGAAAGAAGCTGGGGCACATTCTTGGCACGCAGGTTGAAACTTCCTAAAGACTAGGGCAGTGTTTTAAAGTACACCAGAGTCAGGCAATGACAAGAACTTATGATAAAGTTAAAGCTTTGATGTTCGACACGAGTCAACCTTTCACAAAATTTCAAATCAATTCGCTTCCATGTCAACAAGTCTCGAGCATTAGAGCCCTCTAGATAACAATTCATCCTCGTCCATCCATTTTGCAACATAGGCCATCGTTTCTAGTTAAGGCTCATACTTAACCATATCATGGATTAATCTATCTAATCGTATACCCTATTATTTTTTATGCATTTATTTCATTATGATGAATATGCTAACACTTTATTTTTGTTTGAAAAGTTTTGTTTTTTTTCCTTTAAAGGTTGCCTAGCATTGAACACTGTTTTGGCTGCGAATCTGCACAAAGGACGAGGCTATAATGACAGACCGATTTGAAGAATTCAGTATTAGGGACTGTTGCAAGCACAGACTGATGGTACCAAGGAGAATGTGGTACGAAGGAATGCGTTGGTTAATCTCCGTAACACTTTCGGCCTACTTCCAAATACAACCTCCGCTTCCAGCTCCACCCAAAATATTTGCTTAACCATATCTCTTTGCCCAACTCCTACTTATACAATCTCTCCACAAATACCAATAACCTACAATCCCAATCAAGTCATTATAATTCCTAATACACTACTTCCTATAACCACAACTCCGTTCGAGGAGGACAAGCAAAACCAACTAGCAGCATGCTCATATAAGAGACTTGAAAAACAAACCAAGCAAATTTGCCGCGAAAATTTGGAGACTGAACTCCATAATTTGAATAAAGTCATTGGAAAAGAATTGTAGTCTAGATATTATCAACGTCTACAATATGAAGATTTGTGTTTGCATCCAGATGTTGAGCTTCCGCCAGGGTACAAGCTGCCAAAGTTCAATACTTTTAATGGGATTGGAGATCCCATTGCTCATTTAAAGGATTACTGCACCAGATTGATTGGTATTGAATATAATGAGGCCATTCGAATTAGATTATTCATTCAAAGTTTGTCCGGACTAGCACTCACTTGGTACACCAGACAACACTTTAACAAATGGCGTACATGGGAAGATATGGCTCGCGATTTTGTGAAGCAATATGAGTTCAACATTGGACGAGATGTGCACATGACTGATTTGCTCAAAATAAATAAAATGCCGCATGAATCTTTTCAAGAGTATGCCACGCGATGGAGATTAGAAGCTTCAAAAATACATCCTCCATTGCTTGAGGGAGAATTGATCTCAACCTTCATTCAAATTCAAGAAGGCATATATTTTGATAAGTTGCTCACAACTTGTGCACGCAATTTCTCCGATTTGATTCAAATTGGAAAAGAGCTAGAATGTAGCATTCAGGAAGGGAGAGTTGTGGATGGTTCGACAACTCAAACTATTAACCAAACCTTCCATCAAGAGATACTTGAAAATCTGCGATGCAAAAAGAAAGAACAGAATCCAGTTGCCACGACTATGCACCAGCCACAATGCTATGACAATAATCATATTTCTCAAAATTATGCCAATTCCAACTTTAGGAGAATGCACCTCAAGCCTAATCACCAGCAAAATTTTCAACAAAACTTTCAGAAACAATCTCCCCGTGCACAATGGAACCCTCGACAACAAAAGAAGAAGAAGCACTGCTCTTTCACTCCTTTGGATGAGCCATTGGTTGACATACTTGATAGATTGAAAGGCAAAGGTCTTCTACAACCAAGGAAAGGATTTATCTCTGAGCATCCACCTCAAAACTTTGATCCATCCAAGAATTGTGCATTTCGTTCAAACATTAAAGGACATGACACTAAAGAATGTTCAGCCCTCAAATTCAAGATACAAAGAATGATTGAACAAGGCAAGATAACGGTACAACATGAGTTACCAAGCAGTGAATGCACCGCGGGCACAATCATTTTCAAAGGAGATCCATCAAAACTGGTACCACGATGTTTGAAGAGAAAGCGCATAGCAGATCAGGAGGACTGAGAACGATGTCATATCGCAACCATTATCCACCTGCCCGCCCTTAGTACTACTCTTTTGCAATTATTCTAAGACTTTTGTAATGAACTATGTCTTGACATGATTCCCGTTTAAGAGGGGATACGTAGGCAACCCTATGGGTTCGGTATCAATATAATTAAATTTTATTTCCCCCCAAAATCCAAAACCGGGGCAAATTTAACAGAAGGATTCTTATTCGGCAAAAAGCAGAGCTAAATCCTGGTCATCTTCGCATCAGCAATATTGAAATGCCATAGCAAAACAGTTGCAGATTCAATGCCAAATATGATGTTTCATGCAAGGCAACCATTTTCTTTTATACTAACAGCTCTTTTTGAGTAATGCAGGGGCAACCTTAGCTATGCTTGAATGATATTGCACATTATTTTAGAAGCTCAGCATCAAGTCAGAAGTTACAAGAGGAAGAAAAGGATCAAGCCAAATTATCGCAAATTATATTTTTGAAACTCATAGTTTTCTTTGAGTGTAGGAATTTACTAATAACAACTTCAGTATGCAAATTCCCAAATCATTAGCACCGCAACCTGAATATTTTCTTCTGTAAAGGCACTGCATCAAACTCTCCGTACCATAGATATTCATTAGAACTTTTTGCATCGCACCATGAATTACCACTACAAAATGGGCACGATATCAAGATCTCTGCACCATGTCAAGCTCTTCCCACTGCATCAATCTTTGTAATTACGAATCAAGCACCACATGTCAGGCTTTTCCACCTTTAAATAGGACATGTTGGGTCTATCCTCCCTCAAATAGGATATATTGGGTCTATCCGCCCTCAAATAGGATATAACGGATCTATCTGCCCTCAAATAGGATATACCGGGTCTATCCACCCCCAAATAGGATATATCGGGTCTATCTGCCCCCAAATAGGATATACCGGGTCTATCCGCCCTCAAATAGGATATATCGGGTCTATCCGCCCTCAAATAGGATATATCGGGTCTCTCCGCCCTCAAATAGGATATGTCGGGTCTGTCCGTCCTCAAATAGGATATATCGGGTTCATCCCTCCTCAAATAGGATATATCGGGTTCATCCACCCTCAAATAGGATATTCCAGGTCTATCCGCCCTCAAATAGGATATATCGGGTCTATCCGCCCTCAAATAGGATATATTGGGTCCATCCACCCTCAAATAGGATATATCGGGTATGTCCTCCCTCAAATAGGATATATCGGGTATGTCCGCCCTCAAATATCATATATCGGGTTCATTCGCCCTCAAATAGGATATATCGGGTCCATCCACCCTCAAATAGTATATGTCGGGTCTATCCGCCCTCAAATAGGATATATCGGGTCTATCCACCCTCAAATAGGATATATTGGGTCCATCCGCCCTCAAATAGGATATATCGGGTCCATCCACCCTCAAATAGGATATATCGGGTCCATCCGCCCTCAAATAGGATATATCGGGTTTGTCCGCCCTCAAATAGGATATATCGGGTTTGTCCGCCCTCAAATAGGATATATCGAGTCTATTCGCCCTCAAATAGGATATATCGGGTTCATCCGCCCTCAAATAGGGTATATCGGGTCCATCCACCCTCAAATAGGATATATCGAGTTTATCCGTCTTTGAATAGGGTATATCGGGTCCATCCGCCCTCAAATAGGATATTTTGGGTTAACCACCCTCGAATGGAACATATCATGGTCGTCCGCCTTCAAATAGAACATAGAGGTTAATCCTTTCTCAAAAAGGACATTAATTTATTTCGAACCAAGTGGTCATAATTGCATAAGCATTGCTGAAACATTTTATCCTTCATAAAAATATTGCCAAATGCATTTATCTTTATAAACTAATTTTTCATGTCCATTGCCGACCATGAAATATGTCACCATACAACTATATTTTTTAAATGTTTACACAAAAGTTCGCTTTTCATTAATTGTCGCCTAAATATAATTTTCATAAGATTACTTTTATGCCCTATTGCATATTATTTCCTAACAAATATTTTTGGAATTGTTAAGTTTTGCAGGAAATATAGCGCAACGTGGAACTATATCTTAGCAGTGAAATGGGGCAACTTATTAGGGAGGAATACCAAACTCTCCAACAAAGGTCAAGGATCTACTTCGAACTCCGCTCAGCCTCGCTCTCAAAATTTCTAATCAAAATCCTTATTTCAAACATCTTTTCCTATCATGACCAACCTAGTGTTAACACCCGGTGTCTCCATAATCCGACACTGGGGCAGCATTTTTAGGATCACTATCACTCGTTGAGTCCTACTCCAAGGTACCATAAATCTTGAACTACATATGGCATGATTCTCGTGAAACCCGAGATATGTAGGCAACTCGAAACCGGAGTTCGGCCAGAATTATTTTTTATGTCCCCATTGTCCCATTAAACCTTATTGGTCGGGATAAAATTGTTTATTAAGTCAATTTCTTTGCCCGAAAACTCTTACATCGTCTCCGGTCGAAGAGGGGCAGCTGTTGACACCCAATTTTGTCCCTCCTTTCTTCCAAACTATTTCTTTAAGCTTCTAATATTACTAATAATATAAAATGGGCATTCTATTATTTTAACACAAATTCACTTACTTTTTGTTATGATTAAAACTATTACTACTGTAGTTATTATTATTATTATTATTATTATTATTATTATTATTATTATTATTATTATTATCATCATCATCATTATTATTATTGGATATTAGTATTATTATTTTTGTTGTTATTACTATTATTTCAATATCATTTTTATCGTCTTTTGCGAAAGTATATCACATTCCTTTATTTAACAAATAGTAGTATTTATTCCAATACTTTAAAATATTTACTCTTATTCACAATTAATGTAGGTTATTTAGCAAATTTAGCTATTAAATTGTTTTAAGGCACAAAAATAGTTTGAGTAATATTAACATATTAATATTATGTAGTATTATATAACATAGCTAATAAAATTATTTTAAATCTAAATTGAAGCCTAAAAAAATATATAAGGAAGAAGGGAAATACTCAGCAAACTAGGTCCAAATTTCGGCCAAACTAGCCCACTAATTAAGCCTCCCAACAAGCCCAATTTCTAGCTAATTTTAGACCCCCAAGAACTCAATTATCAGCAGCCCATATCCATAGAGAACCCTCCAGAAACCATTCTCCTAATCCCCCTCTCTCCTATGAAAATGTAAGGCCTCACCCTTCCTCTTTGAACAAAATTCCAGACTTCTTCCCCCAAAATCATATATGTGCACCTCCATTTTTGTTTATATTTTAAACACTCCTCTCTGTCATCTTCATAAAATTTAAGTCAAACAAGAGAGATTCACAACAAGACAAAAATGCTCTTTTGAAAATCTGATCTTTCTGTACCTGAAGAATCACGTGAGCACCCAGACCTTCCAACGTTCGGATTGAAAAATCTGAATTTGAAATACCAACTAGAAATACCGCCCAAATCAGCCCTTGAGGAACCCTCGAGTTTCTCTATAAATACTTGCAATCCATACTAGTTTGAAAAAAAGGTTCAACCACCCATTTACCCCTCGGATGACCAGGGAGCTGCCTCCTCCTTCTCTGAAACTCACTAATTTTCTAAAATCATAGTTCAACCAGCTCTTTCTCTATTTGATTTGCAATTTCAAAACAGAGGAGCTTTTCTTTTGCTCAGCTGAGGTAGCGAGTTTGAGGTCGAAGTACGATAGCTGATCGACGACGCTCCTAGTTCGCTGCCCGCAAAAAAGTCAATGATCTTCCTTTTCTCTTTCTTTTGATTCTGTAAATTTGAAAATTTATACTTTAGTATTTTGTTAGTTTTGTCTCGTGATTTAGATATCATGAAAGTAGGCATCACCATACTTTAAGCGACGGTTTGATTCAAGTAGTTATTCTCTATTTGTTGCTTCTGGTAGAAAACGTATTTAATAGTTGTATATAAAGGACCATGACTGCATTATTATACGTATTAGAAACATGTGTTACAAAAAAAAATCATTTTCTTATTTGTTGTAGAAACCATGGCTTAACTCTTACATAGTTCATATCTATAAGACCTACTTGTTTGTTCTGCGCCCTTGGGTCTAAAGTATTTTTAGACTTACTTCTCTGGCTATTTGGCTTAAATAATTTAAAAAATGAGTATTTTGTGTTCAATATCTGTTTCACTACTTCTGTATTAACAACATGATATAAAATGGAACGACATAAAAGATTGGGTATATATGAAGCAATCTCTTTGCGACTTGATAATACACTGTTTAAACTTACGAAGGCATAACTTTTAGTGCATTATCATTTAATTTTAGACCTTAAAATGTGATTTTTACTATGATAGATACTTGGATATGTGGTGAGTGATTTGTGGCCTCAACATATTTTATGAGTAGCATGCTTATATGAGTTTGAAGATGGATGCGTTTCTTAAATAATGAATCACTCTGAATCTCTGAAGCTCTTTTAGCTAAAAGCATATTATTAAAACTGTACGATAGCCACATAAACCAATGTCTAATTTGAGTTGAGTTATACCTTCTCTTTCTCTCTGTTACATAGTCAATAAAATATACCACCTTATGACAAACACTATGATTAGACCATCTCTTTTATTGAAGGATACATTGTATGTTGCTAGTGAATTGAGGAACAAAGAAAATACATTAGTGTCTTTGACTTGATGGGTCGTGACACTGTATCACCTCATAAAGTTTCTTGACTTTTGTAGGAAAATCATGATGAATATCTATATTACAAACTTCATTATCAGAAAAATAAAAAATCGCTTCTCTTTGCGTGTTGTTTCTCGAATGGAACCACCATCGTTTTGGCATAGCTTGTTTCAACTATGTATTTTGTTGTTTCACTATGGTATTTTCGAAACATGTTGAGATGTTATATTTTCTTAAGGGGAGATTGACTTGAAGATTTTTAAGTTTTGCTAAAGAACTAGAAGTATTTTTCAAAATGGTTGATTTTACTTACTCCCGCTTAGAGAATGTAACGACCCGACCGATAGTTTTGATATCCAGCGTGTCGTTCAGCAGTTGGGAGTCATGAACAACTTCATTTCGGATATTTTGACTTGTGTGTATGGTCAGAGTTGAAATTCAGGAGGTTCGGAGTTAAATTGAAAGGAAAATTTTCATTTCAGAGGTCTTAAGTTGAAGAAATTGAGTAAGACTGGAATTTTGAGTAAACGACCTCAGAATCAGGATCCGAAGGTTCCAGCTGGTTCGTATGATGATTTCGGACTTGGGTGTATGTCCGTATCGGGATTTGGATAACCCGATAGCGTTTCAGTGTATATTGTGGAAGTCAGCATTTTTGAAGAAATTTCCTAAGTTTGGCTTGAAGCGCATTTCAATGATATTGATGTCCGTTTGGGATTCCAAGTCTGGGAATAGCTTCGTATGGTGATTCTGGAGTTGGGAGCGCGATCGGAAGTGAATTCGGATGTTCGGAGGTCATTTTGAAGTCATTTGGCTAAAGATAGAAATTTGAAGGTTTTTGAGAAGTTTGACCGAGAGTTTGACTTTTTGATATCGGGGTTGGATTCTAATTCCAAAAGTTGGAGCAGGTCCGTAATGTCAAATATGACTTGTGTGCAAAATTTGGGGTCAATCGGACGTGATTTGATAGGTTTCGACATCGGATGTGAAAGTTAGAAATTTCAAAGTACATAAAGTTGAATTCTTGCGCGATTCATGTTTTCGGCGTTGTTGATGTGATTTGAGGCCTCGACAAAATCCGTGTTATGTTTCTAGACTTGTTGGTATGTTCGGGCGGGGTCCCGAGGGGCTCGGTGAGTTTCGGGGTGGTTTCGGACCATTTCTAGGCCATGTATAACTGCTGGTTTTTGGATACAGAAGTGTTCTACGCGATCGCGGGGAATTGGTCGCGATCGCGGTGAGTAAAATGTGAGAAACGGGCCAGTGAATCGCAATCGCGGAAAGCCTTTCGCGATCGCGTAGAGTAAATGTTATGTTGCACTGACTCAACTTCGGAGGCTCATATCTCACAATCTATAAGATATTTTGAGATGATATAAAAATGAAAGTTGTAGCCCTTTGATTCTAGTTTCTATAAAGTAAACCATTCATGATTTGGATTTGTATATAAAGAGATATGGTTTTTATACTACAGGGTATCCGGGAAGATGAAGAAGAAAGTTGTGTTGCACATGGGCTAACTTTGCCAGACTATATATAGAATGTTAGGTGCAGGAAGTAGTATGTAACTGGGAGTAAGAATCGAGATTGAGGTCCGATGTTTATAAGGATGTCATGAGCTCGGAAGAGCAAGACAAAGTGATTTGAAAGTTCAGAGTAAGTTGGTGTTATCTTCAGTGTCACCTGAGATTGATATTCGGTGAAAGAGGCTTTGTACCCTGGTCATGGGTTCTTGATGTGTTTTGCGGCCTTAGTTGGTGTTATCTTCAGTGGGCAGACTTTTTGCCTTGTGAGGAAGGTCGTGGAGGCATGACTGCGAAAAGATTGTATAAAGTGTGACATGTAGTCACTTGATGGATTTCAGATTTAGACTGAGTATAAAGAAGTGCAATGTTGGTTAATTGAGAATTTACGCCTGGAGGGTGTTTGGTTAAGTTGATTATGGATTATGAGGTGTTAGTCCGGGTGATGATGGTTTTTCTCGTGTATTATGAGAGAAAGTGGGTTAATATGGACCCATGCAAAAGCTAATAGCCTAGTTTGGTGCGAGCGAGGTGGCTCGATGCTTGTGGATAGATTTAAATATGATTATGGGCTCCGTATGAGCCAGGAATGTTCCTTTCAATAGAGCGCTTTTCATGGAAAGATATTAGAACAGTGGGTGTTGTTCCGTCCACATCGAATTCATGTGTTATTGTGATTGTACCGTGTGAGTTGTGAAACAACTTGATAATTTCTTATGTGTTAAGGTTCCGCGTAGTGATGAGGTTATGTGAGCAGGGTGGCTCCTGAGATTCAGATTATATATCGCACCTCATTCGTGATGGAGTTTTGTAGCATATGGCTCTATCAGTCTCCCCAAAATGGTATTATGCACTTAGCGTGCTTGTGACCGATATTCAGTGATTTGTAATAGTGAGCAATTCAGCTCTGTGTATATTTCCTTATGTAAATCTTATGATGGATCGGGTGGCATGCCGCCACGGGTATGTTATTTGGATCTGGTTGCACGCCGCAACAGTGTGATGTTGAGCATGGCTCCTGTAATTATTTTCTTGTGTTTTACTTCGTAATTTTCAGAGGAAAGTTCATATTAGTTGCGTGAGTTGAGTAGTCCCTTCCGGAGTCATTTCCTTATGTGTCGTGTTCGAATTGTGGCCTATTCGCGCATTGTGGCATCGTGTGAAGCTAATGGTTATGTTTGGGGTGATTGGTTGTCTGAGCAGTTCATACTGGGTGAGACGAAATTTATAAATCTGGGATCGGTGTGATAAGACTGTGCAAGTATATTACAGGACAAACGCCATCATTGGTTGTAATGAGATGATGATCTTAGTCAGGAGAAAGGATTTCAATGTTTAGTTAACTCTGCAGTTGGTCAGGAATTTCTACACATTTCCTCCGTTGTAGTGGTATCGTCAGCATTATAGTAGGATGTATGTGTGTATCTTATAAGGTGCTTTGGGAGCATCAAATTCGTAGAATTCTGGCTACTAAGGTTCAGGGAGCGTCATTGTGGTCAGATGATGGATTATGCGGTGTATGGTGTTGATTCAGCAAAGATACGCAGTTGTGTTCTGGTGCCTCATGTGGTAGTTGACGTGGTGTTCACATATTAGAAATAGGCATGGCAGAGAATTTCAAGTGGTGGAACTGGGGTCTGGGTTTATTATATGGATAAAAGGGAATATCTTTAAATTTTATCAAGCAAATATGCTCAACTAGGTTGTGGTAGCACTAGCAGGTGAACGAGGTGTTAAACAGTGATTTCAGATAATTCTGGGACAATTCTTGGCACATTCGAGGACGAACTTCTGTTTAAGTGGGGGAGAATGTAACGATCCGACCGGTCATTTTGAGATCCAGCACGTCGTTCAGCAGTTGGGAGTCATGAACAGCTTCATTTCGAGTATTGTGACTTGTGTGTATGGTCAGATTTGAAATTCAGGAGGTTCGGAGTTAAATTGAAAGGAAAATTCTCATTTCAGAAGCGTTAAGTTGAAGAAATTGAGTAAGACTGGATTTTTTAGTAAACGACCTCGAAATCAGGATCCGAAGGTTCCAGCAGGTTCGTATGATAATTTTGGACTTGAGCGTATGTCCGGATCCGTATTTGGATAACCCGAGAGCGTTTCAGTGTATATTGTGGAAGTCAGCATTTTTGAAGAAATTTCCTAAGTTTGGCTTGAAGCGCATTTCAATGATATTGATGTCCTTTTGGGATTCCAAGTCTGGGAATAGCTTCGTATGGTGATTCTGGAGTTGGGAGCGCGATCAGAAGTGAATTCGTATGTCCGGAGGTCATTTTGAAGTCATTTGGCTAAAGATAGAAATTTGAAGGTTTTTGAGAAGTTTGACCGAGAGTTTGAATTTTTGATATCGGGGTTGGATTCTAATTCCAAAAGTTGGAGCAGGTCCGTAATGTCAAATATGACTTGTGTGCAAAATTTGGGGTCAATCGGATGTGATTTGATAGGTTTCGGCATCAGATGTGAACGTTAGAATTTTCAAAGTTCATAAAGTTGAATTCTTGTGTGATTTGTGTTTTCGGCATTGTTGATGTGATTTGAGGCCTCAACCAAGTCCGTGTTATGTTTCCAGACTTGTTGGTACGTTCGGGCGGGGTCCCGAGGGGCTCGGTGAGTTTTGGGGGTGGTTTCGTACCATTTCTAAGCCATGTATAACTGCTGGTTTTTGGCTACAGAAGTGTTCCATGCGATCGCGGGGAATTGTTCACGATCGCGGTGAGTAAAATGTGAGAAACGGGCCAGTGAATCGCGATCGCGGAAAGCCTTTCTCGATCGCGTAGAGTAAATATTCTGCTGCATTGACTCGACTTCAGAGGCTCATATCTCACAATATATAAGGTATTTTGAGATGATATAAAAATGAAAGTTGTATCCCTTTGTATCTAGTTTCTATAAAAGTAAACCATTCATGATTTGGATTTGTATACAAAGAGATATGGCTGTTATACTACAGGGTGTCCGGGAAGATGAAGAAGAAAGTTGTGTTGCACATGGGCTGACTTTGCCAGACTATATATAGAAATATATAAAGAATTGGGAGATGAATAACACATGACAGTTGTATATCTTTGAGTCTAGTTTTCAGAACACTTAACCATTTGTCATTTGGAGTTGTTTGCAAAAAGTTATGGCTATTCTACTGGAGGCTGTCCGGGCAGGTTGGGTGATTGTTCTCCGCGATCGCGAAGCTCTTTCCGCGATCGCAAAGCTCTTTCCGCGATTGCGAAGAGCAAATTTTGGGCTGGAAAATTATTCTCCGCGATCGCGATGAGTAAATACCTGGGCAGAATGATATTTTAGCGGGTTTTAGCTTATTTTTCTTCATTTCTTCACTTGGTTGGGGCGATTTTGGAGGATTTCAAAGGGTGATTTTCATCAAGCATCAAGAGGTAAGTGGTTCCTTCTCATTTCCAAGTTAATTCAAGGTTTATACATGATATTAAACATGAAAAATTGTGGAAAAATTAGTATTTTGAAGGAAACCTAGAAATTTGGTAAATTGGATTTTTAGCCACGAATTGGGCATGAATATTGGAGTAAATTGTGTGATTGAACTAGTAAAGCCTCGGGTAGAGATTATCTTCAAGAAATTTCGAAATCCGATCGTGTGGGCCCGGGGTCGAATTTTGGTATTTTTGAAAGAATGCTAGGAAATGGATAATTAGGCTATGGGATCAATTTATTGAGTCGTTATTGATGTACTTAAGTTAATTATGTCTAGATATTGTTGTTCCGGAGTTGAATTCAAAAGGAAAGGCGGTGTTAGAGGCTTGATTGCTATTTTTGGACCCGAGGTAAGTGTCTTGCCTAACTTTGGTGAGGGAATAGGTATCGCATGCTATGTGCTAAGTGTTTATCATGTCCAATGCATAGGTGAGGTGACGAGTACCTGTGCATTGTGTGCCAAGCATGCCCGTGAGTCCGTTTTTGATGAAATTCTTGTTCTTACTTCCCTATCCATTGTATTATGAATTTATCTCTACTTGAAAGTTGATTGTTGTTGAAAATCCTCGTTGATGAACTTGTGATGTAATGGTCCTATTGAGGACCCAACTGTAAAGGATATACTTGAAAAGGTTGGTTATAGCTGAGACCCTTGCCGGGCAATTTGTTATGATAATGACTGATATTTTCCCCTTGCCGGGTGATCATGATTTGTGATTCCACTATGCTGCATTCCTTGCCATTTTGATAATTGTCATTGCATTGGTGAGGAAGAGTGTAAAGCACAAAGGGTGATGTCGTGCCATGATTTGTATTGATTACATCATAGATTGCATAGTGAGGAAGAGAGTAAAAGCACAAAGGGTGATGTCGTGCCATGATTTACACTGATTACATCATACATTTCATAGTGAGGAAGAGAGTAAAAGCACGAAGGGTGATGTCGTGCCATGATTTACATTGATTACATCATACATTGCATAGTGAGGAAGAGAGTAAAAGCACGAAGGGTGAAGTCGTGCCATGATTTACATTGATTACATCATACATTGCATAGTGAGGAAGAGAGTAAAAGCGCGAAGGGTGATTCCGTGCCATAATTTATATTTAAAAGCACGAAGGTTGATGTCGTGCCATGATTACATCGCCATACATGATACATTGCATCGTGAGGAAGAGAGTAAAAGCACGAAGGGTGATGCCGTTCCATGATTTACATTGATTACATCATACATTGCATAGTGAGGAAGAGAGTAAAAGCACGAAGGGTGATGTCGTGCCATGATTTACATTGATTACATCATACATTGCATAGTGAGGAAGAGAGTAAAAGCACGAAGGGTGATGCCGTGCCATGATTTATATTTAAAAGCACGAAGGTTGATGTCGTGCCATGATTCATGTTATCTTACATCGTACATTGCATTGTGAGGAAGAGAGTAAAAGCACGAAGGGTGATGCCATGCCATTAATTACATTTCTGGCATTATATTTGTTTCATTAGCATATTTCTAATAAATTGCCTTCTTGTTTGTTCCTATGTGCTTAATTAACTGCTCTATCTCACATGTTACCCCATTGTCTGTTCCTGTATTCCCCTACGTAATTGTTTATCTTTTGCTTTGTGGTTCCACGATATTTCCTTGCCATTTGATAATTGTCATTGCATTGGTGAGAAAGAGTGTAAAGCACGAAGGTTGATGTCGTGCCATGATTACATTGCCATACATGATATATTGCATCATGAGGAAGAGAGTAAAAGCACAAAGGGTGATGTCGTGCCATGATTCATGCTATCTTACATCGTACATTGCATTATGAGGAAGAGAGTAAAAGCACGAAAGGTGATGTCGTGCCATTAATTACATTCCTGGCATTATATTTGTTTCATTAGCATATTTCTGATAAATTGCCTTCTTGTCTGTTCCTATGCGCTTAATTAACTGCTCTATCTCACTTGTTACCCCATTGTTTGTTCCCGTATTCCCTTACATAATTGTTTATCTCTTGCTTTGTTGTTCCACAATATATGTTGTAGAATAGGACAGGTTAACGTTTGTTTTCAAGTCTAGCATCGTCACTACTTCGGCCGAGGTTAGGCTCGGCACTTACTCAGTACATAGGGTCGGTTGTACTGATGCTACACTGCACATCTTATTGTTGTGCAGATCCCGCACTCGGACCTAGTGGACAGCATTGAGGGAGTCCCCTGCAGTTCACCTTAGAGGCTTCAAGGTATACCCGCTGGCGTTCGTGGGCCTTGGCGTCTCTCATATCCCTTGTTCTTCATTTCTATCTTGTTTTTCCTCTAGTTTTCAGAGACAATCATGTATTTCCTTTCAGACTTTGTATTTAGCACTCCTATAGACAGTTCGTGAGTTTGTGACTCCAGGTTTTGGGAAATTATTGCGACGTTGTATTATGTAGTCTTTACTTAGCTTTGAAACTTTATCTATTTCCGCTGTTAAGTTGTGAACTATTTTTAGCTTATTCTGTTAATTCGGTGTTATCATGTTAGTTTAACTGTACATGTTGGCTTGTCTAGCGGGTTCAACGTTAGACGTCATCACGGCCCGAAGGTGGGATTTTGGGGCGTGACAGAGAAGCATGCCTTTAGGATAAAATACTTAGCTAGCACTTCATCTTGAATTTAATGGAAAGAGAGTTTTTGTTTAAATACTTTTCTGGGGGGATAAATTGGATTTTTATATTATGGTGACTTTCTGGCATGATAAATTATTTGCTTTCACAAAGCTTACAAATTATTGGAAAAGATTACAGTTTGGTCGTTAATCCCTGGTGTAATTTGCTTTCTTGATGTCATTTTTATTCTCATGGTTACCTGAAAAAAGTATGATCTCCTTCCTAATTCTATTTTCCTTTCTCTTTTGCATATACATTTGGAGCAAATGGAGTCTTAATTCGAGACTCTCGCACTGGAGCCTTGTAGGGACTCAACACTACCCGAACATGGAGTCATTGCATACCATATTCCTTAGAGTACCGGATAGCGAGGAAAACAAACTAAACGCTTGGGGACGCCTATGGCGCCTTTCAATTCCTTTCCTTTATCATTCATACTATTTGACCTTTACTTGTGTGATTTGAGTTTATCTCAAATTTCTGGGATTATATGTTAAAAATTCGTGTTAGCTTAGTATGCGTAATTATGTGGAATCTTTACTTTTATCGATTTGGTACTATCTTTAATCACAAAAGTGTAGCCTTTAATATAAGAACTTAGAATCCGTTTTAAAGTGGCACTTCAAAACCTTTTCATCAAATTATTTTCTAATGGCCTTGTGTTTAACTTTAGTAACCACAAGATTTTTAAGTCCTGCGGAATGATTTCTACAGTATCTATATATGAAAACTATTTCCTAAGTCCTAACCTTTGAAGAAGGATTTTCGTTGAGTTTGTCAAGGCATGGTGGGGTTTAAATATGTTCCTAGAAGTTATGTTCAAACTGTTTATTCTTTGAGTTTCAAATGCATGAAAGTAATTTTCTTTCTCAATCATGAATGTATACAATACAATTTTGGAAGACTCATTTCTTTCTTCATAACGTTATGCACAATGTTTTTGAATTCAATTGACAAACATTTTTAATACAAACACACATTGCTACTTAATCTTTTTTTAAGCAATTAATTATCTTAAGTTTGGTCGGTTGACCGTAGTTAATAGATCATAGGGTGCCTTAATAACCTTCCATATAGGATTAATTAGAACCATTACCCAATCTCTAAAACTAAGCAGATAAAATAAAACAGAGTTAACTTTAAGCACTATTTAGCTAAAATTGGTGTCCTAATTCACCGTTAAAATAATTAGGTGGCGACTCTATTTAATCAATTAAACCTTTATAATTACCAATATGTTATACTCTAGTTTGACCCGTTTTAGAATGGGGTATAACATGCACGAGCGGGCTTGTTGTTTATGGTGAGATCAACATACTGATTTCCATTCTCAGTAGGTTGGATAGCTTGCTTTGTGGCAGCACAACATAATCCGATCATACCCAACTGTGCGGTTCCCGAACTCTCTCCTTGCAGTTGCTCCTTTCGTTCACGGACCATGGCGCCGAGGCTCTTTAGGCCGGGACAATTCCTTAATCCTTGTGGCCCTCCGCATATGTAGCATCCCTTCTTCTCGGCCTGCGCCTTCTTCTCCGTGTAACCCTGATGACAACTCGACTTTTTGGAATCTAAAGTCTTGTCGTATTCTCCTTGCCTTTTCCACGGTCTCCCCCAACTTTGACATTGTTAACCTTTGACATTTTGCCTTTGCCTTTGTCATGCTTGTCATGCCTGAATCCATCAATGATTCGACCTCCACTATGGCTTGGTCTATATTCGTGACTTACGGGCGTTGCAACTCCTGCTTAGCCAATTTGACAACATGTCCATGATGTGGAACAACAAGTCACATTGCTGAGGTTGGGGATTTGAAGCATAAGGTAGTGAACTCCTTGATATAGTCACGTATGCTCCATTTTTGCTTTAACTCTCTAAGGTTGTGCCTTGCCTCGTACAAGACACGTTTTACAAAGAATTGTCGCTTGAACTCGGGTTTGAATTAATCCCACGTGCTAATAGTACATAGACCTTTATCCATGTCGTCCATCTTCCTTCTCTACTATAGCATGGCAGTATCTGAGAGGTACACTACCACAGTGTTGATCTTGGCCTCGTCGTCCCTCACTTTGCCGTGCCTGAAGTATTTCTCCAAGTGATAAAGGAAGTTTTCCACTTTTTGTGCATCACGAACATCGTAGAACACCGGGGTTTTGGGAGCCTCGATCTTGGCCTCCCTCGTCACCCCAACATTGTCGCCTGCCTCGGTCATGCCAACATCAACATGCTTTTCGAGTGACTCTATTTTTGCCTTCATAGCATTGATAGTACTCAAAGCCTCCATGAGTCAGCACTCTAAGGCAATGATGGTTTGCCTTAGTTCCATCTCGGTCTGTGTACATCCTCCAAGTCATTTCGGGTACTCTCAATCTCTTCAAGAGGTTGCCCCTCAAGAACGCTAAGGGTGCATTCCACCTTCCCCAAGCGTTGGCCAAAGATCTCCAAGACGTCCATCCCCGCGTTCATCTTCATCACCCACTTTTTACAGAGCGAGACGTCCTCGGGCAGGACCTCCACTTCATCCTCGCTCGCCTCGGTGGAAGATAGTTCTTGGAATGTAAGCCCTTCGTTTGACACAACCTCGGGTGGAACCTCCTGGTTCTTGTTGGTGGCATTCTTCTTCTTGTTACGACCCTTTATGTGATTAGTATCTTGGATGATGTTGGCTTAGGTGTTGGCAGCGTTAATTTCTTTGTCGTTCGCCATTCCTGTAACCTTTGCTCTGATACCACGTTGTCACGTCCTTAGTCTTTAACTAAGTACACGTGAACCACTTGACAACTCGCTCACGATCTTGCACAACTTGCTCACTATCTTGCACAACTTGCTCACTATCTTGCACAACTTGCTCACGTTCTTGCTATGCCAAGTCAGTCTTACTACACTAAAGATTGCTAAGGGAATAATAGAAATAGCACAAGAGAATTGCTAAAGGAAGTTTTGTATTAGAGGGAACTTGAATTGTTTTCTTGGTGAATTACAAATGAATGACCCCCTTTATGTACTAGTCTCCCCGTGGCTAGTATGTAAATATTAATTGTTATACAAGTCCTAAATATTTACAAAATAAGGGCTTTCTCTAGAACTCGCTACAAACCTAGAAGATTCCAAAGACTTTCCTAGCAAATTCATAGGAATCTAGGGTCTTCCTACGAAAATGTCCATATTTCTCTAGAATCTTCTCACAAATGCTAGCATTCCTCGTATGTAAGCTTCCACATGGCATTAACATATGCCAAATGGCGCTTATGCATGATGATATGGTAGGTCATCACACAAAGCTCTAAAATTACCAGTAAAATCCAAAATTCTTTTAAAAGGCATTCTCGGGGCGAGGTGCACCAAAAACGCCCCGGGGCGATGGTGTGGGTCAAAAGCCTCAAGAGGTGTACGCCCAGCAATTCAGGGCGTCTGCCCGGGTGTTCGGAGCGTACGCCCGGGCGTCCAGGGCGCGTTTTTTAGTGAGGCATAAGCCCGATAGATTTTTTTAAATTAAAATAAAATTTGTTGAATAAGTCCTTCATATAATACCCAAGTTCTCAAAATTCGGCTTGGAAATTACTCAATTTTTAAAAAGGAACTGAAATGTATTAAATTTAAAAATCAACACCTTTTTTATTTATTGAAGCCCCAATTCATGGTTTTTTCTTTATATTGTCCGCTAGTATGCTTATATCTCCCAAAAGTAACGAATATTCAATTTTTTTTATAAACACAAAGATAACTCCATTCTCCTTCATGGCAACAAGTTCAAAGTTCAAATTGCAGGTTAGTCATCCTTTTGTTCCTCCATGTAGAAAACTTTATTCTTTTTGACTCAAGTTACTTGAGCTTTTAAGTAGCGTATAATAGATTATTTTAACTATTTTTTGTGGGGATGAAGCGCGCACGCGCGCACACATATATTTCACATATTTATAATTTTCTTTATTTTTATGCAATTTTACTTGTTTATAAATATTTACTGTAATTATATTATTATATAAAATATTAAAAATTAAATACCTATGGGGCTTACACCTAGCTGAGGCATATGTAAAATGCCACGCCTTACGCCCACACCTTTTAAAACAGTGATCCAAATGGCACCTTAATCTAAGGGGCATTTGCATCTATACCCGCTTTTTGGGTCACGTTTTAACTTATACCCGCTTTGCAAAAAAAATTGCAGGCGTACCCATTTTTTGCGTAACTTCAGGCATACAGGCCTGAAGTAGCAAAAAGTTTTACCTGAATTGGAGCAAAACTTCAGATATTTTGGCATGAAGTTTGGCCTGACTTGCAAAGGCAATCACGCAAACTTCAGTTTATAGTGCAAATGGCAAACTTCAGTTCAATAAAACAACAATATGTGTTGGCTGAAGTTTTTGTTTGTAATTGCTGAACTTCAGCATTCTAGTAGCTGAAGCTTTGTTTATAATTGTTGAACTTCAGCATTTAGCTGAAGCTTTATTCTGTATTTGCTAAACTTCAGCATATTTTAGCTGAAGCTTTATTCTGTTTGTGATGAACTTCAGGGCTGAAGTTTGTTTTGTATTTGCTGAACTTTAGTATTGTAGGAGCTGAAATTTTTGTTTATATTTGCTGAACTTCAGCATTCTTAGAGCTGAAGTTCTAAAACAACAATGAATTTAATAGATCATGATTAGCAGCGATTAATGATGTTCATTTCAATGATTAAAGAATGAAAAATATTTTTGACATGAAAATAAGTTACTATAGATAAATTATAACCAGAAACCAATGTGCCTGTAAAGCTAAAATATCTAAGAGGTTAAATTATTGTGAATAAGACCAAACTGAATATAATGGGACAAGCAAATATATATGAATCATCAGGCTAGAACGCATAACAATATTTTAATCTTCAATATTCAGAAAATAAAGTGAGTACAAACTAAAACTTAAAAAAATATATATAAATTAAATGAGTGCGACCAAATAAGGCGTCACTTCAATTTTTACTTAATGTGCAAGTTAAGCCCATCACAAAGTTACAAGTGTGTAGCTTGATTGACTCTGTTTCTCTATTTCAGTTGCGGGAGAAAATGGAGATTCTGCAAATTTCCGCCGACAGCGGTCCCTTGTTATATCTCAATCAAGTACACTCCGTACAAATTATGTTCCCCTTTAAAGAAGCCATGGGCAGCATTCCTAATTTTCTATTCCTTTGTCCCCACAATCTTGAAGCGAGCAGCTCAAATGGGGTCATATATAATTGTCTCCTATCGATACCCAAGGTGAATATTTATCTTCTCAACCCCCTCATTCCAGATACTATTTTTTTTCCTCGCCAGTCTAGGGTTAGTGAAGGTCGCAATTCAATTATCTGATTTTAGGGTTGTGTTGCACTGACATTTTTTCACATGAAATGCTTATAGACTTGCTTATGCTCACCCATCTAGTAACCTCAATAAATAAATGAAGTAAAATTTCATGGCCTTTTTCTTGAGCATTTTCCCCTTATTCCAGTTTCAAAAGCATAAATAATGAAGAGCTTCTCTGCAAATCTGATCTCACTACCTTCAGTTTGGATAATGTAAAAAATAATCTAAAATAATCTTTTATACTAAGAGCCCGTTTGGCTTAGCTGATTTAGAATAGCTGATAAGCATTAGGTGCTGAAAAATACTTTTAAGTGCTAAAGCCAATTTAAAAAATAAGCACTTATGTGTTTGGATAAAAGTGTTGAAATTAATAATAAGCAACTGAAATTGATTGATTAAAAGTGTTGATAAGCTCTTTTTATGTTAAAATGACTTAAATGACCTTATAACAATTTACACTAGTAAAAACGTTATTTTTTTTCAAAATTTTAGATTCTACGTGGATTCTACCTATTTATCATGTTATTTTAATTATAAAAATGATTAGATAGTATCTTTTTTATAAATATAATTTATGTTATGATAAGTATACAATCATAAATTAGAAGGAGTGGAGTATAAATTAACAAAATTTAAGTAGAAAACCTTAAATGCACACAGTATTTGTAGAGAAGAAACACGCACTTAATATGTATTGTTTGTAATAAATAAGATTAAAACATTCAACTATCATAAATATCTTGAGCAATCAGATCACGAATTGCCATCCAAATATTATTATCTCCTTGATTTTCTACATTTTCTTCATTTGCAACGTTGACTCTTGTGGATCTTCCAACAGGATCAACATGTGGTACATATCTCTCGTTCTCAGCTTCTTGGAATGCATTGTCCACCTTACATTTCTTTCTAATGTAATTGTGAATCGCCATTGTAGCCAATACAATATCTCTTTGAGTATCAATATGATAAAAAGGCATATTTCGCAAAATAGACCACCTTGTTTTCCATACCCCAAATGTTCGCTCTACAATGTTTCTGCAAGAAGAATGCAAATAATTGAACATTTATTTATGTCCATTTGGTACTCGCAATTGTCGTGTCGCACCTCGACGAAATTCTGCAAGGTGGTATCTATACATTATTCCCTTTATATGGAGCCATATACCCCTTTATGTGTGAATATCCTGCATCAACAAGATAATATTTGTCCCAGATGGATGTGAAAAATTCAGTTCGGATCTACGAAGTGTCTCACCAAATATATGGTTATCATGAGCTGCTCCTTCCCACCCAACCCATGCAAATGTAAAACACATATTAAAGTCGATAACAACAAGAATATTTTGAGTAGGATAACCTTTACGCCCAATATATGGTATCTCTTGGCCTTGAGGCAATCTTGCTTTCACATGTGTGCCATCAAGTGCTCCAATACAATCCTAAATATATTTACATGCATCAACAAAATATAAGTTTACACTAGATAATTTTAAGTGTTTCTTGGATTCTTACAGAATTCCTAAATTTCTTATTTTGAGTTCCATAATATCTCTCTCTGCACAAAAGCAAGAAGACAAGAAAACTCGTGCGTAAAAGCGAAAGGCTGACTTGTTATACATGTAGAAAAATACTGCCCGAGAAACATAAATTTGACAAACAACAAATACTCAGTAAAATTTAAAACAGATAGAATGAAAGGGACAACTTACCTATAGTTGCAACGAAGAACGAAAGAAACACGTAACAAAGGAAGCAATGGCACGGATGGAGAGGCAACGGATGTTTAGGTTTTATGAAGAACTGGGATAGAGTAAAAGTATACGTAGAGTTTTGTTTTAAAAAGAAGTATTTTAAGGATAGAATAGTAAATGTTTTGGTAAAATCTAAAGAGCTTATAAGCTGAAATTTGATAAATTGGGGGAGACCAACTTATGACTTTTGGATTAATTTTGGCTTATAAGCACTTTTGATTTTACCAAACGCGTAGATAAGCCAAAAATTACTTATAAACCAGTTTGACCGGCTTATAAGCTTAGGCAAACACCCAGTAAGTTTGCACTTGTTACCGTTAGAAAAAAAAAGTAATAATGTAAGTATTGGTAATCCGCACACACTAATTTAAAATTATAGATCTATCTATTAGTATGGACCTTCATCTATGTGGTGTCGCCCAGAACTGTCTGCTTATCGACTGTTTAAATGAGAGGGGAGGGGCAGGCATGCAAGCTGATACTTGTTTTCTTTGACAGCGGTTAAGAAATATCCATATTGAAATACAAGAAGGTGTTTGGTCTATTCTGAAATGGTTATACCATAAGGAGTTAGCTGGAGTTTACCTAGGTGATAACATGATATGTCTGATAGAATTAAGTAAATCACCGAAATAGTTTGGCAAGACTTAGAGAGTTGGGATGCAAGTCATTGATGAACTCATTGTTGAAGGAACCAAAGACGACTTCATGATTTAAACTTTATTGGTTCAGTATTTAAGGTTCTTAAGACTCATAGTACTTTTAGAATTATGGGTTCATGTCTAATATTTGTTAAATTTCTTAGTGAGGTTTAACATATTTATTTACACCCTGCTTCGACAATATTGGGTTCGGATGAACCCGTTGCCAGAAAGTTGCATCTTCCACTGGGAGGAACATAAATCTGGAACAATCAAGATTTCACTAGACCGATCCCAATCAAACACACAAAGTGTTATGAAAAGTTACTGTTTTATGATCACAATTCTCTTGAAATTCTAATAAAGCCTCTATGTATGTGTTACTTGTGTCTTCATGTAAAAAATGCATGTCTTACTTGTGCCTTCTTGTTAGAAGTGATGATTTTTAATCTTATTTAATTGTATGACGGCTATACCATAACACTCATATGATGCATATCTGGGGTCTTGAAGGAGTAAACTTTACTTTAATAAACTGTAGAAAGCAGTGAGACATATTTAGGAGAGGCAATAAAAGAACAAATTAAAGTTCTAAATGGATGAGAAAGAAAAAAGGAGAAGTGCTAAGTACTATTTGGCTATTCTTGTGTCTTTAGCTACACCATTAGTGATTGAACTTTTCATTTGTTGGATATAGGAATGCACTTCATAATCCAACCGATAGGCCATGAAAGTGAAGAAATACCCATGCATGCGGCCCACTGCCTCCAGTTCAGCCTTTCAGTATTGGCAAACCTCCTCAAGAATTCAACCATAATTACCTGGAGAAGTATTGTCATTCCCACTATCCCAATGAACAGTCTGTTCTTCAATATTCCATGGAATATGTTTTTCTTCTCCAACTTCCTGGCATTGAACTCATTGAAGATTTGACAGAAGACGAAAGTGTTGAAGATCAAGGTGTCTTTTACCTTCTTATTCACATGAAAGATGGCACTTCCTTTGAACTGCAGGATCAATAGCACTGTTACCTGGTATAAGGCTTGAGCAATGATATTCCTCCACATCACAGCAGTTATCAAAGGTTCAGTTCGTCCAACTGGTTTCTTGTTCATTAGTTCATTACTGGGTCGCTCAGTTGCCAAAGCTAAGGCCCCAAGAGTATCCATTATGAGATTAACCCATAGAAGTTGGACTGCTGTTAGAGGGACTTCTCCAGATGATGCAGCAGCAACAAAGTTGATAACAAGAGCAGCAACATTTACTGTGAGCTGAAACTGAATAAACTTTTGAATGTTATTATATACGCACCTACCCCACTTCAAGACCGTGACCACTGTATTGAAATTGTCGTCCAAGATAACTATATCGGAGTTCTCCTTTGCGACTTCTGTACCTTGGATTCCCATGGAAAGTCCAACGTCTGCTGCTTTTAACGCAGGAGCATCATTTGTTCCATCACCTGTTACTGCTACAACATGGCCTTTCTGCTTCAAGCATTCAACCATCAAAAGCTTGTCAAATGGTGATGATCTTGCCATCACGCGTATTCTTTCAACAATCTCCATTCTCTCTTCTTGTGAGTTATTCCTGAATGTCGGTCCTTCAATAACTGCAATATTCACGTCTTCACCTGGTTGGAGAATTCCACATTCAAAAGCTATTGATTTGGCTGTGAACACATTGTCTCCAGTAATCATTTTTACGCTAACACCAGCAGCCCTGCAGGATTCTACTGCATCTTTAACACCAGGCCGACATGGGTCCTTTAGACCTACCAGACTCAATAAGGTTAGTTCACTTTCTTCAAGAATTTGACTTTCTGGATTGCTTTCTTTGCAAGCAAATGCAATACATCGCAAGCTCTTGCTTGCCATATATTTGATTTTCAACTCAAGTTCTTTTCTTTCTTCATGATCTATAGGTGCAATTATTCCACCTTTGACATAATAAGTGGAGCACATAGCTAGAATCATCTCTGCAGCACCCTTCCAATGTGTATGTGCTTTCCTTGTACTATTGTTCATTACCAATACCCCACTTCTTTTCTTTTGTGAATTGAAAACTTCGACACAGAGGATTCGATGCTCTCGCTTTAATTCATTAAAGTTCACTAATAAACTGGTCATGGCCCATGATAGAATCGCTTTCTCAGTTGGGTCACCAGAGATTTCTGGAGGACCAGAAGGTGTTGTATAAACTTCACCTGTTGTATTCAAGCCAGCAGCCTCTTGTAGCAATTCAAGAACTTCAGGTGCTATCTGTGATGTCATCATAATCATATCTGTTCCTAACCAAAATTCAGTTATCTGCAGAGGTAAAAGCAGAATTTAGACTTGATGAGTTAAACCTTTAAGTTCTTACTATTGAATTCGTTGCTCTTTCAAAGTTATGGATTCAAAATTTAGTAGTACTTAGTATTTATGCTCGGTATCAAAGTTAGTGGGTTCAGTTGAACCGAGTAAACAAGGCTGCATCCATTACCTGCATCTTGTTTAAGGTGAGAGTGCCGGTTTTATCCGTACAGATAGTAGTTGCTGATCCCATTGTCTCACATGCAGATAGCTTACGGACCATTGCATGATCGAGCATCATTCTTCTCATAGAATATGCCAAAGTTAGCGTGACAGCCAATGGCAGACCTTCTGGAATTGCAACCACTATGATGGTTACTGCTGCAGCAATCATACGAACCAAAGAATTCATGATATCACCTGCTTTGGTTTTGCTTCCTATGAACTCCTGATGACCATTGTCATCTTCGCTATGTCCTGTGAAATAACGGATCAATAGAGTGAGTAGAACAAGAAAAGCCACCAATAGACCAACATTCCCGATATACTTGGTAAGCTTGTTTAGCCGATGTTGCAGCGGGGTTTGCTCATTCTTGTCATCTGTTATATTGCTCATCATCTGACCCCATGCATTATTTGTACCCACTGATGTGACAAGCATGTGTCCATATCCGTCCATTACCTTTGTTCCGCAGACCAAAAAGGGATTCTGTGTCTTGTTTATTTGAACGTGATCACTTTCACCTGCATAAGTGGTTTCAGAATTTTGAATTAATGAGTTTAAACTTTAAAGTTCTGAGCTCTTTAAAGTATAGGTTCAAAACTTAAATATTTATACTAAGTTTTAGGGTTTTCGCATATATATTCATTGATTTATACTGAAACAACGTAGGTCTGTCTCTATTCACCTGTCATGCTGGACTCGTCTACTTGCAGCGAGTGGCCATCCAAGAAGAGTCCATCTGCTGCAATTTGATCGCCAATTTTAAGACAGACAACATCACCCACCACTATTTCAAAGACTGATACTTCCTGTCTGCGTCCGTCTCTCACTACTTCCACTTTTATATCTTTGCTTTCATCCGAGAGCTTCATAAACTGCCTGCTTTGTTTGAAGTTGCTGATGGAAGAGACTGCAAGGACAAGAACAACTGCAACGATGATACTTCCGCCATCATACCATCCTTCCTTGGGTCCGTGCTGATTAATTCCAAATCCAAGGGAGAAAACAGCACATACCAGAAGGATGATAATGGTTGTGTCTTTGAAAGCTTCAAGTACAAAACTCAAGAAACTCTTGGCTGGTGGCTTGGGATAAATGTTGGAACCAAAAGTTACCTTTCTTTTTTCTAGTTCATTCTCATTCATTCTTAAACCTGACTTCTGGTTTGATCCAAGAATTTCTTCGATTTGCCGCACCCCTCCAAATTGGAGGAGGCCATTGAAGTCTTTCTCTCTGACCAATTTGGCAAGTGCTTCCTTGTTGATGCCATGAAAGAGTTCTTCTTCCTTATGATCATTGATGCTTTCGATGTCGATAACGACAGATGGATTGCGCAACAACTGAGAAAGGATTAATGTGTTTCTACCAATCTTTTTCTTGGTCAAGAAAGCCACAAAACATATGGCTCTAAAAACCAACTGCAACCTCTTCTGGGGTTTTAATTTCCCCAGGGAACTGTCATTGCCTAGAAATATTATGGCATCACTGTGTTTGGGTGAGTTGGGAGCCATAGAGGATTAGCACACAAAAAAATATAGCTATGCTTTTCTTTTCTTTTAACTGCAGGTAAATATTGAATTTTTGCAACTTAGTTTGTATGCATTGTATGAAGTTAGTAGTAGATATAACCAAGGAAGTAAGTAATTTCCCTTCAACTTCCGAATTCTCATTCCAGTATTCTGACTGAATTACCAGTAGTTAATACGTACGCGTTATTCCTAAAAACAATGCAAGAGATAAGGAAAGGAAAATGTGAAGAAATTACGGTTACATATATATTCCATGCAATAGTTTGTTAATTAATGTGTAACAGATTGATGAGTCAATTTCTTTAATAAAAAACGTATTTACTTCACTTTGCGAAGAAGAAAGCATTTTTGTTTTACTGAAAATCTTCCTCTACAAGGCAAATTAACGAGTTATAGCAAAAGACATTGGATTCTTCAGTGCATCTAAAAATGGATGTTAGTTAAAGATATGCTCTGCCTTTGTTTTTTTAACATTTCCCGGTAGCTTTTTAGTTATATATACTCACGTTTCTGAAAAAGTTTTTCAACAGCTTCTTCGAATACTAGAATTCAAAAAATAAGTAGTAATGTACTAATATATCGCTGAATCCTACTATTCGTTCTTTATCGGTGAGCTTATACTATCACCGTTTTTATATGTTGAATCCCCCATGTCAAGCGTGAATGCGAAATGCTTTGTGTATAAGGCTCAAATGCTTTGTGTATAAGGCTCCCGGGGTGAAATTCTTGCATTGTGTGTGGATTTTAAATGGGGCATCTGCATTATTGTTTGTTCTTTGGAAAAACTTCATATAGTGTTAGACACTATCTCAAGAAAAGTACGTCCATTTCTTCCATTAGTAGTACTAAAACGTCACTTGAAATGATGTCATGACGTTGTCGTCATGCATGCATGGATCGAACTCAGTCAGTCAGTCTTCTATGAATTACTTATCATTTTTGTTTTTGTTTGGAGTACTAAGTTCGCGTTTGGTTATAAATTTTTAAATTTGTTTTGAAAAATCTGATTTTGATAAAGTTTGGTTTGAAGATGAAAATGTGTTTGGACATATGTTTGCAAAATATATTTTCCAACATTATTTTGGAAAAACATGTATAAAATTCCCAAGGGATTTTGGCCCAAAATTAGCAACTGGGGTGATTTTGCAATTTGGGATTTTGCCAAAAAATAGGCAAAATTTATGGCCAAACATGAGTTTGCCAAATAAATTCCAAATTTATTTTGGCAAAACTCATGGCCAAACGGGTATTAGCTAGAACTTATTTTGTGTTTTCTCAGTTGAAGAGGGCCTGCATTTTTCTATCTAAACATTTTTAGCTTTCAGTTTATGAAGATCGAGAATTTAGAACTTGACAAGGAAAAAAAGAAAATCGTTCTCCTATATTGTGGTGTCAAGAAAAACATTTACGAAATTAAACAATCTTAACGAATTCAGACGCATGTGACAAGGTACGACATATATATGTTTTAACCAAAAAAACAACTCCCTCCAATTTGTTTTAATTAGTACGCAAGAAGCATTAAATTAACACTGAATCAGAGTTATTGTAAAGAAGAAGAAAGAAGGGGGGGTGGATTGGACGACTCGATGGAATAAAGAGTAGACCAACGAAGTAAAAAGACCGATTAGGTCTTTCTTTAACAGCTTTAATTTGTTAGTTTCAAATATTTTCCTTATATAATTTATATTGACCACTTATCTATTTTACCTTTTAATTCTTCTTCTACAACCTTTTTCTTATATTTATTCTTAGTAGGGAACACACAAGTGAAGTAAAAGCTGGGAAAAGAATAGATATTGCAATGAAATCTTAAAGAAACATGAACTGAAGAATTTGCTGTGTTATTTTTTAAAACATTAATGGGAAGTCAAGTTTGATGAACCACAGACGTCCGTTTATTTACACACAGTTTTATACGAAATTTACTATCTTTAACCTAAAAAATGTAACAAGTCCTTAGCGACGTATGAAAGTCACATGTCTGCCTTCTCATTAGGAATTAGGCTAAAAAGTGATACATCTGGAACTATATATAATTTCCATAACGTAACGTTAAAAAGTAATATTGTTCACAAATCTAAATACTATGGGGATAATTAAAATTCATTTGGGTATTATTTTTGGAAGGAAAAATGCTTTAACTCTTCGCTCTTACGTACTAACAATAGTAACAAATAAAGATTGACTCATTGGTAGAAGGTAGAGATCAAGTCAAGGCCCTAAATATCAAGTATCAGGACGTAAGTTGGTTTACGTAATCAAATTGACGCTATAGCCAAAAAAGGGGGAAAATACATAAATAATAAAAACACAAGAATTTTGCAGAAAGTGCTTCATAGAATCATTAAAAAAAGGTCTAAGTCAGCAGTAATACTTTTGTAATTGTGTTGACTTGAAGCTTTATGAAGTCTGCACAAACAATTATAACCTAGACCTTTAGCCCGTCTCTAATGGTAACTGGGTGTATATTGATAACATACAACTCTTCACATGGCATTCTTGTGTATAGAATTATAATTTGTATCGGTAAAATTGAATATTACATGTGGAATTAATTAAGTGGCTGACATGGCAAGACACGTGGATTGTTAGAAAAGTAACATCTGAAGAAGAACATTAAAAGAGACACGAGTCTCAACAAATACGAGCAAATAACTCACGAGATGAAGAGAAACGTTTGCTCAAGTCTCTTAAGTTCTTTGAAGACGCACCGGTGGAATGAATCAAGACAACAAAAAAGGCAGATTCATAGATCTTCAATTAATGAGTGTGGATGATTACAAACATTATAGAATCTTCATGAACAATTATGATTACCAATTATAGGGTATCATTAATATCATTAATGCTCATAATGAATCGCTCATAAAAAGGGAAAAGACGTTGTACTTGAAGACTCTATATAAGGGAAAGAAATACCATGTGTACAAACACGTTCTGATTATTATTGGAATATACTTGCTTACTTGTATTTTTCAATCAATTACTTTGCCATTTCCTATTTTTATTTCCTTTTTTATCGAGTGAATATTGAATTTCTTGATTATCAGTAACCCGAGTACTTCTTAAAATAGGCTTTGACTGAGAATCTAATTTTTTTGGTTAAACAAATTGGTTCCGTCACCGGGAATCTGATAATCTTCTCTTACTTTCCAAATCACTCTCTCAAAACTGAGTCATGTCGAATGCCAATGATAACAACCAGCAGATGGAGGGAACTCCAGTTCCATCACCTCAAGGAACCCCACGCACTTCACGAGAAGCATCACCAGAAAGATCCACTACTCATAACAACGAACAACATGGAAATGAACAAACTGTAGAGCAGGATGTTGTGAAGCAGTTAATTGCTGAGTACATGAATGATGCGCTCCAAGCTTTCGTAAGGGGACTACTAGTTGTTCCACCCACACCTCTACCAAACAATATTGCAACTGTGGAAATTCTATGATCAGGGTTGGATATTCTTGGAGTGGAGGAACTCCCAATGAGTTACGCGATGGGAGACCAGGTACGCCTAATAATTCTGATTTACAAACTTTAATACGAACCTTGCAGAAACAGGTGAAAGAACAAAACGACCGTATTGAGCAAATACCCGGCATACCACCTGTGATCAAAGGAGTTGATATCGACAAGTATTCGAAACAACCATGGAAACCAAGCGCAGCTCCATTACCAATTCCCAAAAAGTTCAAAATGCCTGACATCCCGAAATATGATGGAATGACGATCCACCTGACCACGTTACTGCATTCACCACAGGAGTAAAAGGCAATGATTTAACCAAGCAGGAGATCGAATATGTGCTGGTCAAAAAGTTTGGGTAAACACTTACCAAGAGAGCATTAACATAGTACTCTCTTTTGCCCAAAAATTCTATTGACTCTTTTGCTGAGCTTGTAGATCTATTTATAAAAGCACACTCGGGTGCACAAAAAGTTGAAAAGAGAAGGAAGGATATATTTAAAGTAAAGCAAGGAGATACAAAATTGCTTCGAGAATTTGTAAACAGATTCCAACGTGAAAGAATGCTGCTACCAAGAGGCGGCCATGGCATTTGCAAGCAATTTAAATGAGAAAAATTCAGAAGCTACGAGGAGGCTTAAAGAGAGCCTATGAGAATTCCCTGCCACGACATGAAATGATGTCTATAATAGGTACAGTAACAAGTTGCGAATCGAAGAAGATATCGTAGCTCAACTAAGGGTCGAAGAAAAACATGTTCGAGGCGGTCAGAATCTGAGAAAAGGTCCGGAAAAAATAGGTACGAACCTTATATGGGACCCTCGGGGCGAAAGGCTCGTTCCAAATCCGAGAACGAGCGGGCTGATCACAGATTCGCAAATAGAGATTCAGGTTTGTTATCGTCGAGATTCAAAAAAGATCAAAGTGAACGTAACGGAGATGCTAATACAAACACAAGGATTGGGGATTACAATTTTAACGTCAGTACTCCGAGTTGGTTGTTGTTTTAAATGAAGATCCATCATTCGTACCTGTCAAACAAAAGAAGAGGAAGCAAGGATCATTCAAAAATCAAGTGATCGATGAAGAGGTACAGAAACTCTTAAAGATCTGATCAATACGCAAGGTAAAATATTCTAATTGGTTAGCTAATACTGTGGTAGTTCCAAAAAAGAACGGTAAATGGAGGGTTTGTGTAGATTACACTGACTTAAATAAAGCATGCCCGAAGGATTCATTCCCTTTACTGCATATAGATCAATTGATTGATTCTACCGCAGGTCACGAACTTTTAAGTTTTTTAGATGCATATTCTAGTTATAATCAAATAAAAATGGACTCCTTAGACGAAGAAAAAACTTCATTTATTACGAACAGGGTGAATTATTACAAAGTCATGGCTTTTGGATTGAAAAATGTTGGAGCCACGTATCAGAGGTTGGTGACCAAGATGTTCCAAGAACACCTGGGGAAGACGATGGAAGTATACATTAATGATATGTTGGTCAAATCAACACAAGCGGAATATCATTTTCAACATCTTTCAACTACCTTCGAGATCCTCCGCAGATATAACATGAAACTAAGCCCAGAAAAGTGCGCTTTTGGCGTAGCTTCAAGTAAGTTTTTAGGCTTTCTCGTATCTAATAGAGGAATTGAAGTAAATCTTGCACAGATTAAAGCTATTGAAGAAATACCTGATGTACTCACAAGAAAAAAGAGGTACAAAGATTGACAGGTAGGATTGCAGCTCTGGGAAGATCTTAGATCTTTAGAGAAAAGCTTTAAATTTTCTCAGTATTGAAGAAGCAAAATCAGTTTGAATGGACTGAGGAATGCTGACAAGCCCTCAAAGATTTGAAGGTGTATTTATCAAATCCCCCCCCCCCCAACTGTCTATACCAAGGGATGGAGAAAGACTATACGTATATCTTGCGGTTGCAAACGTAGTTGTAAGTGCAGTTTTAGTAAGGGAGGACAAAGGTAAACAATCTCCTATTTATTATGTTATTAAATCTTTATTAGATGTTGAGACTAGATATCATCATCTAGAGAAACTTGCTTTAGCATTAGTCATGGCAGCTAGAAAATCGAGATCATATTTTCAATGCCATCCTATCTCTGTAATAACTGTATATCCTTTAAGGAATATTTTGCATAAACAAGAATTGTCAAGTAGACTAGTCAAGTGGGCAATAGAACTAAGTGAATATGACATTATTTATCAACCTAGAACAACAATAAAGTCTCAAGTTTTAGCAGATTTCGTCGCAGATTTTAATACAAAAATAATTCCTGAAGTAGAAAAGGAATTACAAATGTTTACTGGAGCTAATCCAGGTACGTGGACTTTATTTACTGATGGCTCTTCAAATGTCAAAGGAGCCGATTTGGTTATTGTCTTAATCCACCCTCAGGTGAAAGTATAAAACAAGCAATTAAATGTTACCCTATTACTAACAATGAAGCAGAGTATGAAGATGTAATTGCAGGTCTGGAACTAGCACGAGAACTCTCCATAGAGAAATTTGTGATTAAAAGTTATTCTCAACTGGTAGTCAATCAGATGCAGGGGACTTACACTGCTAGAGAGGCACGAATGCAACAATACTTGAAAAAGGCACGAGAATTGGTCATGCAATTCCAATCATGGAAGATCGTGCAAATACCCAGGGAAGAGAATGCAGAAGCAGACGCGTTGGCTAACCTTGCTTCAGTTGCAGAAGTAACGAGTAAAGAAAATGCTATTGTAATACATTTATTTCATTCAGCACTTGACCAGGATAAACATGAGGTAAGCTTTAATAGTTTAACCTGGGATTAGAGAAATGAGATTGTTAATTTTTTGCAGTACGGTATCGTACTTGAAGGCAAGAAAGAATCTCAAGTGCTTCGATGAAAAGTTGCTCGCTACTGTCTAATTCGAGATAATTTATATCGAAAAATGCTTGGCGGTCCTTTAGCACGGTGCCTTGAACCCAATCAAACAAAGTACGTGATGAGAGAAGTACATGAAAGACATTGCAGAAATAACGCAGGTGGAATATCTTTAGTTAAAGCACTAATCAGGTAAGATACTACTAGCCCAAATGGAAGAGGATGCAGAAAATTTTATATCCAAGTGTGATAAATGTCAACAATATGCCAACAATATGCATCGAACTGCAAAGTTATTACTATAATTATTTCCCCATGGCCATTTATGAAGTGGGGAATGGATATAGTAGGGCCTTTACCACAAGCTAAAGGAAAGGTATGGCTTTTATTAGTGTTAACAGATTACCTTTCAAAATGGGTAGAGGCAGAAGCTTTTAAGCAGGTACGAGAAAAGGAGGTGAAGGATTTCATTTGGAGAAACATTATATGTCGGTTTGGAGTTCCAAAAGAAATTGTATGTGATAATGACCCACAATTTATAGGCTAAAAAATCACAGAGTTCTTTCAAAGTTGGCAAATCAAGTGAATAACCTCATCACCTAATCATCCCCTGGAAAATGGACAAGCTAAGTCAACAAATAAGATTATCATTAATAATTTGAAGAAGAGATTAGAAAAATCAAAAGGGAATTAGCCTGAATAATTACCAGGAGTGTTATGGGCATATAGAACCACAACAAAAATAGCCACGGGAGAAACTCCATTTTCGCTTGTGTAAAGTTCAGAAGCTTTAATCCTAGTTGAAATAGGAGAACCAAGCACGAGATTCACACTAGCAACGGAAGAGTCGAACGATGAAGAATTAAAAACAAACTTGGACTTACTCGAACAAAGAAGAGAAACAACTTTAATACGGATGGCAACACAAAAACAAATCATAGAAAGATACTACAATAGAAAGGCTCACCTCAGGTACTTCAAAATTGGGGACTTCATTCTTAAAAGGGTTTTCCAATCAATGAAAACAACCGGAGCAGGAAAATTAAATCCAAATTGGGAAGGACCCTATAAAGTTTGAGGTATCACTGGAAAAGGTGCCTACGAGTTAGAAACCATGGATGGAAAGGTCTTACCCTGGAGTTGGAATGTTGTTCATTTAAAGAAGTACTATTTCCGAGTAACGGAAATACCTACAATCAGGTATCGTTCAATTACGATTTTTGTTTTCTATAATTGAAATTTTACTAATAATTTTAGATGATAGGCAAAAAGATAGCCCACACCAAATGATGATATTAGACCTAAAAGACACGCGGAAGCAACATTATTCCCGGTCTAGGGTTGCAACCTTTCTGATGGAAATATAAAGGATTAAGCATTTATCATCTAAATTATATATACTTCCAAGTCCCGTATGTTTTTACTTTTCAGGAGATGGACCACATGGAAGGAACAATCAACTGCTCGAGATTTAATACTTCAAAGCTCAAACACTTGGGAGACTATATACATATATATAAGAAAGGAAAAGAAGACAAGTCTAAGGTCTACTCAACAAATCGTAAGTTAAGAGCAAAGTCAAGAGCCAAAAACACAAGCCTGATTCAAAAACCTATAAAGAATACACTCGTGGATGTAAATTTTAAAATCTTACGAATGTTTAAGTTAAAGGCAATATTTAGTCATGGGTTGCAAGATATACCCTTGAATTTTTTTAGAAATCTGTTGTAAAGAAAACAGTTACAAAAGAGTTATAGATGATACTTGAATACATGTAAAGTATTATACAATTTGAAAGTTCGAATGATGCAAAACTTTCCTCAAAGTTATTCAAAAAAACGTGAGTGTTCCTATTTCTTCTTTCGTATATTTACACCATTATGAAGTTGAGTCGTCTTCTTCATTAAGTGTCGTTTATAAAAGGGCTCTCTTTTATAAATCATGCTTGTTTCAAAAAGTCATGAAGTACCAAAGCATTTTTAATGCATCATAAAAGAGTAGTACAGAAACTCGAAGTAAAATATCATAGAAGTTGAACAAAAACTTAGAAATTGATATAACTTGGTTAAAACTAAGTGTAAACTTATTCCTAACCTAATTGTCTTATACAAAAAACCCCAAAACGGACTAGGGGTAAGATTTTCCAAACATTATCCCCAAAAGGGACCAGGGGTAAATTTCCAAATATTTCACCAATAAAAATAATAAACACAAAATAACATTTCAAACTTTTTAACTTTCACTGTGGGGAAAAATTTGAACCAGTAGGATGAAGAGTGGCATCATCGCCAGAAGGAAGAGCAACTTGAGCAGGAGAAGGTTGAACAATAGTCTCACCAGGAACGATTTCATCACCCTCGGGAATGCCAACCTCAGGTGAAGAAAAGCTTTGACTCTGCTGGGTCTTTTCAATCGTCCTTCTAGTCTTTGCAATCTCAGCATCTAAGTCAAAGCCTTCCTGGCTTACTTCCATTAACGTTTCGAGGCGTGTGTTCAAGAAATCCCAACTGGCATCAACAACGTCTTTATCTTCAATGGATTTATAATATTTTTTTCACTGCTCAACCTCAGCTCTCAACTCATCCTTCTCATTCAAGGCAGCATTGTAAGAAACTTGTAGGGGAGCAAGAGATCTCTCTAAAAACTAAACCTTGTATGTGGATACATAAGGATCTTCTTGAGTTTGCATGAGCATTTGAACAAGCTCCCAGAGTAAGTTTCATTTTGGTTAAGCAAATTCTTTAAACTCCTAATTTCTTCAGAAGCCTTGGAAAGCTGCTCAGCAAATGAAGACTCAAGAAGGTTCTTGTCTTTGCCTGCCTGATTAGGTGAAACCTTTTCAACCGCTAACTCCGCTGCCATAACCTTCACTTGCTGTTCTAAGGTGCACTTTTCTTCCTTTAAAACCTCTATATCAAGTTGAAGACCCTCGAACTGCTCTTTCCAATTGTCCGTCTCAGTATGATAATCATTCATTAGTTGCTCTGTGTGGACGATCCTTTTCATCATCTCCGTTCCGATGAGATTGATCTACACAATGAGAAGAGGAATGTGATACCAGTAAAAGAGAAATCACGGAAAATAAAAAGACAAGGTTTATACCTTTAAAGACGAATGCACAATATCATTCATCCACGTTAGAAAGCTATGACTTTCCAGTTTTGACTTCTCAACTGGGCCAATCAGTGGTTTGAGCCATACATCAGCTTTGCCTGATTTCTTCAAAAGACTACCATTTTCAGGAATTTCGATGGTAACTTGTTTCATCCCCCTATTGCTACTAGAGGAACTGACTTCAACATGAGAAATTGTAGTAGTAGGAGCAGTCAAGGAATTCAAAATAGCCACTGGCGGAGCAGTGGCAACATCAACATGTACGGGTAACTAAGGTTCAATTGGAGCAGACATGGGAAAAGAGGCAAGAGGCATTTCCTCGGAAATAAAGCCAAAGCTCTCTTCGTCAAACCCACGAGAAAAGAGTTGTTCAGTAGAGTCACGGGGTGCAGCATGCGCCTCTTCATTAGAACTCACTAAGGTAGCATTTTCAGGCTCGGGCATGGGAACAGAACTGTGAAGGGAAGTAGCTTCTTCATCTAAAGTGACATGTCTCCTAGCTCGTGGCTTACGAACCTACGAGCCTTCGTCCCGATCCTCTTCGTCCTCACAGTTCTGTGGTTTATCAGCTTTTCTTTTTGACGAAGAACTCAAGATTATCTCTTGAGCCTTTGATAGAGAAAGCCTCGAAGCAGTGATTAAAGCAACACTCACACCTCAAATGGACCCTAATAAGGAAAGCGGTCAATAAGTTCCAAAATAAACACGGAGGCAAAGAAGAAATGAAAGAGAAAATTACCGTGAGTCTTCACTTTCCATCCAAATCTGTTAGAAAGGTATTTCCAAGACCTTTCTTCCATAGGAGCATCAGTTAACAATTTTTCTATCCAACCACTGAAATCAGGAATTTTCTCAACAGTTCCCATGGTTGCTGAAAAAGAAAACTAAAGTAGTTACGAGATTACAAGTTCTTCACAAAAAAAAAAGAAGATTGAAAGAGAAACTTACGTGCAAAGTTCCACTTTTCAGGAGGAATGTTATTCACCTACTAACCCACTTGTAGGAGCAGCAACAAATCGAGCATACCATCCACGATCTTTGTCATCTTCAGGGCTTACCAAAAACCTCTTGCTCCTCACCGCAAGAGTAAAAATCCCATGACAAAATAATTTGGGAGAGTAAAGATGAATCAGATGATAAAAGGTGAAGGGTAAAGAAGCCAGATTTGACAAGTATTTAAGGCATGCCACAACCCTCCATACAATAGGACCAATCTGTCATAAGCACACATCGAAGAAACGACAAAACTCAATGATAACTGGATCAATAGGTGGCCTAAAACCTAGTGTGAAGGGATACATATACACAAAACTTTAAAGGAGTAATCCTTTGATTTTCATTGGGAACCAGAATCGGGAAGTCAAATTTCCAATAGCAATCTCTCTGCACAATAGAAACTAAACCCTCAGTAATCTGGGAAGGGTAAACATCAACACGATCGTGAGAAGTCATGAAAGTAACTTGATTCTTAATTAATTCTCTATCGGTGACAAAGGAAAGTTCAGCGGGAATGATCTCATCGACAGAAGGTTCACGAAGTGGTACACTAGAATCCCTACTTCTAGCGGAAGATCTATGTAAAGAAGAAGCCCTAGTTCTAGAAGACGATGGAGGAGTAGTGCTGGTTTGAGAAGAAGAACCACGTACATACACTGACCCTAAACTACGTAACCTACTACCTCTCCTACTCTTGATAGGATCGGAAGAAGGGGGAAGTTCGTCTACTATGACAACTTTTCGAGGATCAGGATTTGAAGAAGACATAGTTGTATGAGTAAGTAGTACGTTATGAAGAACAAGAGCAAATTGTGAATGAAGAATACTGTTGAAAGTTTTTCGTAAAAGCAAAGTCAAATGGTGTATTTATATGCAGAAGCAACCGTCATGTAAAGGAGGTAATGATGGAAACGTCATTATGAAAACAATCACAAGGAGGTAATGATGGAAACGTCATTATAAAAACAGCCACTTCGTGACTGATGCAGTTCCAAAAAAGCCCTAAAACCCGCTGAAGAGTTGTAGAGCTAATCGACGACTGCCACGTGTCACATGCATTAAAATGAAAGTGACATACGACGCATTGGTTCAGAGGAAGATACAATGGTACGTGAGAAACGACGACAAAAAATTCTCGCCTTAAAAAAGATCCACTTCCCAAATATTCAATTGCTGAATAATTGGCAAGTGGGGGGACTATCTGTATTGGAAAAAAATGAATATTACACGTGGAATTAATTAAGTGGCTGACATGGCAAGACACGTGGATCGTTAGAAAAGCGACATCTGAAGAAGAGCATTAAAAGACACACAAGTCACAACAGATACGAGCAAATAACCCACGAGATGAAAAGAAACGGTTGCTCAAGTCTCTTAAGTTCTTTGAAGACGCACCGGTGGAATGGACCAAGACAACAAAAAGGACAGATTCATAGATCTTCAATTAATGAGTGTGGATGATTACAAACGTTATAGAATCTTCATGAACAATTACGGTTACCAATTATAACGTATCATTAATATCATTAATGCGCATATGACTCGCTCATAAAGAGGGAAAAGACGTTGTACTTGAAGACCTCTATATAAAGGATAGAAATGTCATTTGTACGGACACGTTCTGATTATTAATGGAATATACTTGCTTACTTGTGTTTTTCAATCAATTACTTTGCCATTTCCTATTTTGATTTCCTTTCTTATCGAGTGAATATTGAATTTCTTGATTATCAGTAACCCGAGTACTTCTTAAAATAGGCTTTGACTAAGAATTTAAGTCTTTGGTTAAACATTATTCTTAATCAATACAAAGAAAATAAAGTTTTCGGTGATATTATTTTCTGGTTACCTCTTTAGTCGCCACAAAAAATAATACTCAATTTAATGTTTGTTACTGTTAGAACACTACAGGAAATAAGGTTTTCAGTGACGGTATTTTGCGGCGACCTTTGTAGTCGCCACCTAAAGTAGTTCCAAAGTCGGCCACCTATCTTTTTGTGGCACTTTGTTTACCATTTGTGGCGACTAAGCTTAAACACAGTTTAACACGCAGGCATAAGGTGATGATATTTTGTGGCATCACCGGTCGCCGCTAAAAGTAGCGCCATATCTCGCCAGTTACAAAGGCATCCTACCTAGTTGTGGCATTTTTCCATTTAGTGGCGACTAGTGGTTGCCACAAAGTTTCAATTCACTTAAACACATAGAGCATAGGGTTTACAGTGACGATGTTCGTGGCAACATCATAGGTCGACAACCAAAGTAGTGCCATTGTCGCCTTTTCAAATGACGACCTACTTAAAATTTTATTTTATGGTACTTTGTTCAGCTTTTGTGGCGACCTCTCGCCGTCACTAAAGCTGAAGCCAAGTAAATTATTTTTTAAAGTATTACTTTCTCATAAAAATATTGGCTAATCAAAAATATTTTTATTTTACATATAATTTTTGTAATTTTTTTGGCTAAAGCTTGTACCAATGTGCATTCCATCCGCTTGTGATGACTGATCTCACCACAAAAAGGAAAACAAATGCGCCACAAAACTTTAGTGGCGAATAAGAAAGTCGCCATATAGTGTCGTCACAAACTTATTCCTGTATAATTTGCATTACAAACTGAACTAATTACAAATATATAGTTGCATAGGTGGATACCTCTCTTAGAAGCCTATACTCAGTTACTCACATTATATATTTGACAAGAAATTGACAATCACATGATTATTGCACCTTTCAGCAAGGAGTCGGTTCATACAAAACTCTAGAATTATGGGTGAAAAAAAAATTTAAATTACAAATGATATATTTAAAACAAACCTTTAAGCAGGAAAATACATCATTTTCTTTCATTCTTTGAATAAAACCTAAGAACTACATAGAAGAAAAGACGATAAAGAACTCCCCAAGCCAACAGGATCACAATATCCAGCCATATATTCTCCTTTTTAATGTCCATAGAAAACAGAACATCTTCTCCAATCAATGTGCAATTTTGAGGCAAATCACCTCTAGCAATTGCAGTATTGTGCAATGGACTAATCTTCACTTCACCTAAAGGACCAGGTGAAAGATCTGCAAGGTCACCATTGTAACAATGTTTTGTGCCTTTGAATTCATTAATCAGCAATGCTTCAAATGGATATTTGATCGCTGAAATATAATGCAGCCATCTCCAAACCAATGGAATCTGAGTTCTCTTCAAGAAGAATCCACATGTCAGGAAAAAAAGAGCTGTGGTAGCTATAACAATCGCGTACCCCGTGATGTAACTTGGAACAAGTGCACTAACTAACATCACATATGCATTGCTAGTTATGAGTGAGGAGTAAAGTATAAGCCAAAAGCTAAGAATGCTGCTATTTAGGCGAAGAATGTATTGTGTTATGCCAGCAAATGTGAAGCCTTGGATCGCGAAAAAAGGGAGGTATACGATAAGTGAAGAAATGACATAGGAAGATGCTCTATAAGCGTTATGAGAAGTCTCGCGAATGAAGATGAATCTTTCTTGGATGAAAGTAGGAACTGCATCATTCGACGAGAAAAAGACTAGGCAAATGGTGAAAATGTAGAAGTTGAGGAGGTGATTGATTGTTTTGAAGTTGAAATGACTTAGCCTTTGGAAGAAGGAAGACAGGACAAGTCCCATGACTGTTAAAACAATTTCACGTGAGAGGAAGAGTTCAGGAGTGCGAATCACGTTCAATGTGGTACGCCACGAGAGAACTAAAACTTCTCTAATCCATGGATTTGCAAATTTGTGCCTATGAATTGGCTCATCAAGTACTTCTTCAATTTCAAATATTTCTTCATAAGATGGATTATATGATGAGTGATCAATTCCTTCTGGTCCCGGGGTAAAGATTGCTGAAGCTGCTGGAGTTATAACATGACGTGAAGGTGTTTGTTGAGTCATTGAGAATTGACCTGAGGACATGCTTGATTTAAAACCAGAAAAAGTATTTTGTACTCTATTATTATTCCATGTTGGTGGACGGCGAGGAGTTCCTTTAACACCGTTGTATAGCCAAACTGAGAAATCTTTGTAGAAATGAGAAGCCAAACGTGGATGAATCCCACTCTGCATACTCATAGGTGTTTGTGGTACCTTCCGTTCCAACGAGTTATCAAAATCTTCATCATCGTCCTCGTAATCATAACCATAATTATTAACATCAGATTCAGACTGATCTTTAGGATCTCTTTGGGAATTCATGTTTCCATTGGCCGAAAAATGAGAGCTGCGAAGGCTGATATGTTTGGTCCAGGGTGACTTTGCATAAGGAGTACGATGATTTTTTGGTGTTTTGGGTGGTTTTCGGAGAGGGGTTTTTGCAGCTTGATCAGGTCTGATGCCATCCCTTTGATACAAGACAAGGGGATCAAGCCCCACAGTTGATTCGTCGTACTCTTTGATCACATCTAAAAGGTACTCTAAGCTGTTTTCACCATCTGGAACTGGTCTTGCAAAACCAGCTAGAAAAGCTGCTACACCTGTTGGACTTCCCAAATATACAAGTCTCCCCCTGCATATTCACATTGCAGCTCAATTTTACATGAATGTTCTCCAAATATACAATAATGGAAAACCAGCTAGAACTTTGCGCACCAACACATCTCAAATACCCTCCATTTCATTTCATACGATGGTGCTCGACTGATTACGATTTGTTTAAGAAAGATTGTTAGCACATACCGAAAACTCTTAAAGCCTGTGGTCTTAAACATTGATTTGTCTTTTCTATGGCTATATGAGTATGTCATTAAAGGTAGAATGAGAAGGTTAAAGTTTAAGAATTTTCAAATATAAAAATTCTTTGCTTGATCAGATTTGCTGGTTTGTTGTTTGGGGGTGGGGGGTGGGGATACATTGAAGAGAACCAAGTAGCAGACCTAGCAAAAACCAAAATAGAGCTTGAACCAGAAGGACAATATTCAAGTAGCCTATTTTAATTCTCCACCTTCTTTTGTTATGAACTTTTATCTACAATGACCTAAAAGGAATGTGGTTCACTAGAATCATTCCATTAATCATGTAACTTTTGCTATATGTCTATTATATTATCTTTCGAAGTCAAAACAACATGTAAAAATGTACAGTTCTTTCTTAAACATATTAGATAGAAAGAATGACATAAATTGAGGCAAAGGGACTAATAGTTTTCTTTCAGCATGGCGACATATATTAAAATGCTTGAGCATAGTGAAACTAGCAAGGTCAATTAACGAGGGACAAAAATAGTAGTACCTCGCAAGGACTGTGATCCGATCAAGGAGCATTTGGATTCTGTAAGAAGGCTGGTGGACGGTCATGAGGACTATGCTACCACTTTTAGCGATGTCTTTCACTTTCTCAACCACACTAAAAGCACTCGTAGAATCAAGACCTGATGTAGGTTCATCGAGAAACAACAGAGATGGCTTATGGATTATGTCAATCCCAATTGAGACTCTCCGACGTTCTCCCCCTGACACTCCTCTTCTTCCTTCATCTCCTATGTACGTGTGTGTTGCACTCTGCACAAACACATGTAATAAGTTTATCCAACAGTGTAAAAGTAAAACAATTTCTATATTATCAGGCCGGGTCGTCTAAGGTGTAAAGCAGGTAACTTGCTGGATGTGAAGGTGAAAAATGAGGAAATTAGCGAGTCTTAACATACCGTTAAGCCTAATTGTTCGAGAAGTTCATGGACTCTTTTCTTCTTCTCTGCCCTAGATATTGAAGGTGGAAGCCTGACTTCAGCTGCAAACATGAACGTCTCGAAAACTGTCAACATAGGAAAGAGCTGATCATCTTGCATTACATATGAGGAGATCATCTTCATGTAACTTGTTGTCACCTGCACATCATAATCAGCCGTTAGTACAAGAAATAGTCTAAACAGAAAAGAATTGGAGAACGAATAAAGAGAAGAAAAAAAGGCAGTCTGGTGCACTATGCTCCCCTATGCGCGTGTCTGGGCAGGACCACAAGTGTATGTTGTATGCAACCTTACCCTGCATTTTTACATAGAGTTTGTTTCCACGGCTTCAACCTGTGACCTCTTGGTCAGATGACAACAACTTTATCGGTTACTGAATTAAGAGAAAGTTACTGAATTAAAGACTTAACTGGTTTGCCATCAATTCTGACGGTTCCTTCAAGACTTCCACGAGCAATTCGACCAGCCAAAGCATCAAGAAAGGTAGATTTTCCAGCACCACTAGGTCCCATAATAGCCATGATTTCACCTCTCAAGGCTTGTCCAGATATATGATTAAGAAGATAAGCTTCCTTATTTATCCAAACATCATCTTTCTTTACTTTCTTTGTGACACTATAAGAAAGATTATTGAACTCAAGACCATGTCCTGGAATTAGCTTGCGAGTTGGCTGCTTCGCCAAATTACTACCATTGATCTTATTCAATTGTGCAGATTTGTCCAAGTCTAGCAAACTCTCTAAGCTCCTGTTCTTATCTGTCCGCTTAAACTTTGCCATTTGATTTTCTGAAGCTACACTTATTTTACCCCTTCTCTTTCTGAACTTAGTTCATTAGTCTCGTCAAGTTTTATATATGCATGGGATCGAGAAATTGAGATTTGGACAAAAGAAAAAGAAAATGGGACGGCTAAAACAAAAACAAATTGGAATTTAGTTGGTTGTGATATACAGCTGGTGCGAGAGAGATTGAAGGCGGTAAGTTTTATACTCTCCTATGTCCTTTTTTCACTTTGGTTTTATCGTTGGTTTGCTTTGATCATGTCGGAATGTCATATTTTGTCTAATCGTTTGCGGAGACAAATGTTCTTGTTTTGTTTTAAGTATCAGAAGTGCTAGATCCCGAATTTTATGCAAGCGGGTTTAATCTTAGAACTAATATAACTTTAGTCGTATTATTTTTTGGTGGAACGTGCTAGGTACCCTCGTGGGTCCGCCACTGAGTACGAGCCAGAGCAGGAATTTGAAGTATATGAGTTTATAATTTTAGTTCTTTTAAGTTCAAACTTATTAATTTATACATATTCACTGAATTTTGTAAGATAAATATAAAATTTGGACCAAAACTATTCACTTTAGTTGAATCCGTTGCCCAAAGGCTGGCTCCGCCCAAGAGTATGTGTAGTATAAACAGAGGAAATTTTTCTTTTTTATTATTTATGCAGAAGAGGTATATCGTTTGTCCTAGTTTCATGTACAAAGTAAAATAATTAAATAAAAAGGTACTTTAGGATATAAGATAATAGGATTATTTAAATAAGGAAGAGCCGAGAAAAAAATAAAATAATGATGTGATTAATTAGATCATTATTATATAAAGTGATACTTTTTATGATTATATAAAGAATTTAACAATACCTAATAATAAAAATTTAAATAATTATCCAAATAAATATTATATTTAAAGTAGTTTATAGGATAGAGTATAATAACTTTCTTGATGTTAGATAAAATTATAAAAAATATTTAGCAATTTGGCAACAAAATAAAAGTTAAAGAGGCTGAAAAAGAACAGAAAAAACGTCAAACAGTAGGAACTGAAATTTTCCAGAAATTTTATTACTCATAGAGGAGGAAGGAATCGAAATCCAAAACCAGGAAGGAAGCAAAAACAGCAGATAGAACAAGTTCGAAGAATGGTGGCTCGAAAATTCGCCGTTAGTCACAAGGACTCCACCTTCGACATCGACTACGACACTGACGATGGCTTCGAAGTCCTCTTCCTCCTCCGCTCATTCTCATTTCTTCAAATTCATCTTCCTTTTCATTTACAAACCTTTTTCTCTTCTCTCTTCCTTTTTCCAGGTCCTCAAATACCAGCTCTTCTCTCTCACTTCTGTTCCTCCCGATCAACAAAAGGTATAAATTTTTGATGACTTGTAATGTGCGCATATTTTGCATTTGCTTGTGATTTTAGCGTTTGATTTTTATGTGAAATTGGAACTTCGAGAAGAAATTGGAAGGTTCCGGTGATCTGATTGTATTCTACGATCGTGATCTCGTGTTATGTGTTTGTTTGTGTTTTGGTGTATTTTAGTGTTCGAGTTGCTAAAAACTGAAAATGATGAGAAGATATTGGGAGGAGATACTGATCAGATCTTTATTGGATAGTTCTGATCTCGAGTCAATTATGACTGTGATCTCCAAAATTTGAATCTTAAAGAGAAGCGTTTCAGCGAACTGTGTTAATGCAATGTGTGTGGTTCTGTATTTGCCTGTGAATTTTGAAGTTGATTTTATAAGAAAAATGGAAATGCGTTTCAGCGAACTGTGTTAATGCAATGTGTGTGGTTCTGTATTTGCCTGTGAATTTTGAAGTTGATTTTATAAGAAAAATGGAAATTTTGGAGATATTTAGAGGAGAGATGATAGATTGTATCATATGACCCTGATATCGAGTAAATCTCTTGATAAAAATTGAATTGAAGAGATGTTTTGTTATGCATGTGTCCATATGATATGTAATGGCATGAACATGCTAGCGAATTTGAGTATTCCATTTTTTAAAATTGAAATGATTGTGAACTTGAGCATTTTATTTGTTAAAATTGAAATGATGAGAAGATATTAGGAAGAGATGATCAAATTGTATCCGACGAGTCAGATCTCGCTTCAATATCGGATAAGCTCCGGTTGGTATCACTTGGTGGAGATGCAGAGGAAATATCAGCTCAGGAGAAAGAAAAGTCAGAAATAGCGATGTCAGATGAAGAGTTGGCTCGGATTCTTCAGGTTCTGCATTGAATTTTTTGGTTTATGTTGTCAAACATTTGTGTTATTTGATGTCAGATGTTTTTTTTCGAACTGCCAATGTGCTTGCAGTATAAGTAGTTTTGAGCTATGTGCTTCACTTTGAATAAATATAACAAAAATGAATGTAATGATGGCAGTGGGATTCTAGAGGAAAGCAAGAGATGTAAAGGTGGAGCTATAATTAGCTAGAGCATTTTGAAGTCGGAAGTAATTTCTAATTATCAACATATGTTCTGATCATATACCATAAAACACTATATATCATGTTATGATGTTAACACTCATTTATTATCATGTGATTGTGCATCTAGGCAGAAGAAGAAGCTCTTATGATGCAGCAGTTTGTTGCTAGTGAAAATAAGGAGCAAGTTGAACAGCGGATACGGCGATATGTTAATCAAGTTGTAATGGTATCTCTTGTTGGGTCTGGATTTCTTTTGATCCGTCTTAACTTGTGTTGCATAGTTTTTCTCCCTTTTTAGTAGATGGAGTATGAGATGGTTTTCTTTAGGTATTCTAATTTAGAAGCCTAAAAAATGTGATGCTTTTCCATAAATAATACTATATTTTTTAAAAGAATTTGAATATACCATAAGTACTAACTACTCTATGCACTTTTTTGATGTTTCAAGAATTCAAATGTTCTGCGATTCAACTTTGGTATGCTTCTTGATGTCTTTTTGCAATACCAACTTTGCGCACAAAATCCTATAATCAATTTGATATTTTTTTTTTCTCTGAATACGAGTAAAGTGTGTAAATTATGCCATATCCTTAATCTCAATTTTCTCTTAATTCTGTGCATGGAGTGGGATGGATAGAGTAATTCATCATTGACTTTTAGGCTGGAAAAGTGGAATGCAGTAGAAGTTGTGGATTGGTTTTGTTTCCCTTGTCTTAGGATAACTTATGCTCAAATTATGATATAATTTAAAACTAGTTTCCCTTGATAGATAATAAATGTCTCTCCTCATGTTGTAGTATGAAGATCCGCATCGGCAAGAGATGGCTCGAAAGACGGTTCCTGTGGACAAGCTTGAGGAGAAAGCATTGATTTCTTTGGGAAGGGTTAGAACTATCATCTTGCAATTTATTGTTGTTCAGTAACTGTGTTCAATGAGTATTAATATTTAACTTTGAAAAAATTAACTTATGAGGTGTGTTTGGTTGGAAACAGATTGAGATGTTGACAATGTATTCATCATGTAATAAGATTTTACTGCCCTTTCTTTCAGTTAAAGAAACATTCTCAAGAGTGGCAAACGTAGATGTTACTATCTCTTCTGGTGTTTAAAAGAGAAATTTTGTAAGTGAGTTCAATGAGGATAATATTTAACTTTGAAAGAATTAACAAATGAGCTGTGTTGTTTGTTTGGAAACAGATTGAGATGTTGACAATGTATTCATCATGTAATAAGATTTACTGCCCTTTCAGTTAAAGGAACCTTCTCAAGAGTGGCAGACATAGATGTAACTATCTCTTCTGGTGTTTAAGAGATAAATTTTGTAAGAAATCCATGTTGCTTGATCTCTTGTCTCTGACAACCATTGATGAACTGATTCATGTGCATCTTTTAGTAGGTTGCCTTCTTTTCTTCTTTCCTTTTTCCTGAAAGAAAATTAAGTTAACGTTGGCTGTGAGTTTTTACTTGAAACTGAGTTTTGTTACGGACAAGAAGATGATTGTCACTTCAGTTTGAATATGTTACTATGGGCCTCAGACCAGATATAGCTTGTTCTCAAATAGTTTAGATTTATTTTTGAAACGAAATATAAATAAAAAAGATGTAGCAACAAGAAGAACATGCTTTATTCATACAAACTTTAAATCAATTCAGAATCTACGATACTTCTAACTTGGCATAGCTTGTCACATGGGTAATGAGTGTGAGCTTAGTTTCAGTCTAAGTATGAGATTTTGTAGGTTGACATCTGCCAGAATTTCTGACATCTGTACTATATCTGCTTAGGAGGGAAACATGAGACCATCAAAAGTTGAACAAGATAATGCTTTCCTATTACAACTGCTATTCTGGTTTAAACAATCATTCAGGTAATTTCTTGACTTTGCCCTTAATTCACATTTTCATCACTAAGGAATGAATAAATTTTCATTTCATTCTACTTCTGTGCAATGGCGTTGTTATGTGTATCTATATGCTGAAATATAGTACAAGGACTAATATGAGGTAGTACATCATGGGCTCTAAGTCATCTAAATCTTATGTTTTAATCAAAGTATTCTTCCAACACTTCTGATCTGGTTGTGGATTTTCTGCTATTCTTTTATGTTTTCCCCGAAAACCAAGCCTACAATGAGCCTCTACCTGGGACCTTGACTTCACTATTTTTTTTTTATCGGTAAAGAGCAGTATTATATATATAATAAAACCAGCAAGAAGAAGTTGCTGGATGGGTTAGTATTTTATATATATGTGATGCTGCTGTTGATCAAGTTCTTTATCTTAGAGTGATTCTTTTGGCTTTCGAGGCAGTTTCGGGTCTGCATATCAATTATCTAAAGAGCCATTTGTATGCTATCAATCTGGTTCCTAACATGCAACTTCTGGATGATATTATGGGTTGCAACATTGGTTCTCTTCCTGCAAAATATTTGGGCCTTCCTCTGGGGGCCAAATCTAATGTTATATCTATCTGGAGTGATGTGTTAGAAAAATGCGAGAGAAAGTTGTCTACTTGGAAAAGACAAAATCTCTCACCGGGAGGGAGAGTGGTGCTGATCAACAGTGTTCTGGATTCTTTACCCACTTACACCATAACTCTTTTTCCCATGCCCGTAAGTGTCTCCAAAAGGTTGGATAAAATTCGCAGAGACTTCCTTTGGCAAGGTAACAAAGATAGGAGATCTTTTAACTTAGTCAAGTGGAACACAGTCATTAGAAGTAAGAAGTTTGTAGGACTGGGGATTAGGGATTTGAAGGCGCATAGCGGTAGCCTAATGTGTAAGTGGATCTGGCGTTTCAATCAAGAAGAAAACTCTCTCTGGAGGGCTGTAATTTGCTCCAAATATGGTCTTCTTGATCACTGGACCACCAAACCTACTCCTCCTCCTTTAGGGCTTGGTATCTGGAAATATATCAGGATGTTGTGGGATTTCTTCATGTTGCACTCTTCAATAAAAGTGAGGGATGGTAGAAAGACTAAATTCTGGCAAGATATTTGGCATGGCAACCCTCCTATTAAAGACAGTTTCCCAGACTTTTACAGAATCACTTCCTCGAAGAATGCTCTCATTTCAAACTTCAGATTGGATCAAGGTTGGCTCATCAATTTCAGGAGAAACCTAAATGACTGGGAGGTGGATAGGTATTTGAGTCTCTTGGACTTTCTCCATAGATCTTCTTCTTCTTCTCCTACCTCTGATTGCCTCATCTGGACAGCGAATTGGAAAGGCTCATTCTCGGTGAAGTCATGTTATGCTATTCTGACACAATCCAACCCCCTGAATGCTCCTTGGCCTTGGAAACCCATCTGGAAGGGGCTGGCCCCTCCCAAGGTTAAATGTTTTTCCTGGTTGGTATCTAGAGAAGCTTGTTCTCACACAAAGCAACCTACAGAGAAGGGGTATGCTACTTGTCAACAGATGTGTGTTATGTGAAGAGCAGCTGGAGGACGTCAACCATCTTTTCCTCAACTGTAAATTTACCTCCCAAATTTGGGACCTTTTCCTCAATATCTTGGGCATGTTTTGGTGTATGCCCTTTTCAACTCTTCAGCTGTTACAAGGGTGGCACAAATTAGATATTCAGCGACCTTCTATCAAAATATGGAATACTATCCCGACCTCCAATGATAGGTTGTTTGATAGTAGGAAGAACAGAGTCATTGATATCAAACACAACTGTATTGTTTTGCTTAGTTTTTGGTGTAACATGGCAGATGTACATGCTTCTAACCCTTGTGCCATGATTGACTTTATTAGCACATTGACTTCACTATTCAAAGTATAACAAATGATTTCACCTCATTTGAAAAGCTTAGTTCTTTAAGAGGAAAGACATTTGGATATTTCTTATAATATCTTCTCTTTGTTGCTTGAGCTTGAGTACTTAGCTGGCGGAGGACCAATACCCTATCTATGGTTGCAGTCAGTGAAGTCATGTCTCTTGCTGACTTTGTTGAACCTACTTCACCCAATAACTAAATTATATTGTCCGTAAACACTTTGACAGTAAATATTTTTCACCTGATGGCCTCAGAGCTTTGGTCTAGTGGTAAAAGCGTAACCCTGTTGCAGACAAAAGCCTAGTATTTAATTGGAGAAGGGTAGATGGAAAGGCCCATTATCCACCGAGTTTCGTAACGTGCGCCACTGGTCCTCGGCGATTTCTCGGTTATCCAAAGAATAAATATTGTCACTTGATTTAAGAGACTTTCTTTCCTTGCCAACATTGCTTTTTGAGAAATCAGCTATTAAACCCGGCTTTATTATTTTGAATTTAACCAATTTGATGAATTACTCCTAAAGGCTGACATTAAGCTAGTGCTGACTCACCAAACTAGTGCTAGTTGATGAGAGTTACTTCGGCACTGGAAGATCGGGGAGAGAGTAACTCGGATCCGTGCACATATCGAATACCTGCGCCCGAGTCCGAGCAACTTAGCCGTTGTCTACTCTCTCCCTGCCTAATTAATGAATTTCTTTTATAAAATGGCTTTGATACGGAGCAACTGCATGTTGCTTTTAAAAAAAATAAGAATCAGCCAATTAATTACGCATCAGTCCCAAACTAATTGTGGTCAATTATATGAATTCTTTTATCAATTTCGCTTTATTCAAGCCCATTTTGTTTCAATACTAAATACTATCTTTTAGGGTAAATTTGGGGTTCATTTTTTTTGTTTTTAAAGAATGGAATTTTGGTGTTATGTAAGACAAGAGGTTCTCTAAATCTTACATTTATCCTTACATGGACATAGAGGTCTCTAACCCTGACAAACAATGCGCTAATGTAAGTGTAACAACAACTAAATTGAGCTTGCAACTCGTTGCTGTTGGCTTTATGTACCCTTTGCTATGTTGTGCTCTACCCTTAGCTAAGTTTGCATTGATTGTAAGAGCTCATAAGCCTTTCCAGATTATTTCCTCCACATGATTTTGGGTTATCTTGTACCCTTTTATAACCTTAAATTGTCATAGTACTGCACCTATGTGTTAGTGCACATGGAGGTTTATGTAGGATCTGATCAGATCATCTCAGGCGAGCTTTCGTTTTATCCTCTACATGTGTCGTGTACTACTTGCACCTTTTGCCGGACGTGATCAATTTTTATTTTGTCCAAATGGCTGCACATCGATTTAGCATCCACTTTTTAATGACTTCATCTTGAGGATATGTCGGGCCTTTAAGACCCAATGTTTACCCTGCAAATGACACTATTCTCATTTTATTTTTCGTTGTCATTGTAGGTGGGTAAATGCGCCTCCTTGTGATAGATGTGGTAATGAAACCAGAAGTCAAGGCATGGGAGTTGCAAATTCTTCTGAAACACAATATGGTGCTTCTCGAGTTGAACTTTATCGGTATGTCTGGAAAAGATATTTCTTCTACATTCTATGTGGTGTTAGATAGGCTCTTAGGAAGATTATCCCTCATTTCCCTCGGTTTCTAGTAACTAGTTGGTAGTTCTAAAAAGAAAAGTATATTTTTGTAACAAGCTAATTAATATCAGTGAGTTTCTTCCAGGAATCCTTATCAATTTTTAATAAAATCGTGGTCTTTTGATAAGTTATTGCTCAAAGTGTATTTCCCGTGATATAGTATTCTCTCAGAGTTCTATGCTGGTTTTCTCGGTTGAAATCTTTTGAGACCATTGCTAGCTCTATATGACTAAAGGGGTAAATGTAAGATTCCATTGCCTATTCAAGTGATATAGTAATGCTCTTCGCTTCAAGTTTACAACCCAAATGATGCCTCGATTGAATGAAACTCACATGTGAGGATCTCGTGGAGCTCTGCTTTGCTATTCTGACACCTCTTTAAGCATTAGAATTTTCTCTCTGGAGGGATATAGGCTTCCCTCTTCTCTTTGATTAACCGGAAAATAGCAAAGTCGTCTTATAACATTTATCTCTATGTTCGCAGCTGCAATTCATGTTCAAATATCACCCGTTTCCCAAGATACAATGACCCATTTAAGGTACTAGATACATCTGCCGCTGGAAGAATTCTTATCACAAATTCTGACCGACATTTATGCAGCTTCTGGAGACGAGAAAGGGGCGGTGCGGGGAGTGGGCCAAGTGCTTCACGCTCTATTGTAGGGCTTTTGGTTATGATTCTCGTTTGGTAAGTCTCTTCTCCAAGAAAACATATTTGATTTCAAACATGTTTAGATGTTCGCCATTGTGCTCTACTTCACAGCATGTTGGATTCAATTTTCATCAATCCTATGTAATTGTTCAGTTCTTAGTTATGTCTTGGAAGCATTAGTGACTGGTGAATCACTCATTATACATAAGATCAAAATTAATTGACAAATATGCAAAGGCGAAATACATAGTTTATCCATCAACCTTGCAGCGAAATCCCTGGTACACACCTCTCTTTCAGGGGAAACCTTTTATACACTCAACCTTTCAAAAGTGTGTCTAAGACACACCACTTTTGTGCTTGATCAATTTTTCAGATAATGTGAAAGTCACGCCCTAATAGGACCGTGACACGTGTCATTGACTTTGAAAAGGAAAAAAATATTAAAACTTAAAATTAAAACCCATCTTCTTCATCTTTCCATTTTCTATCTTAAGCACCATTGTTGCTACCACCATGGTTGTTTGTGAGAAAGTTTTCAACAACACCTAAATTCAACCACACTATCTAAACAACTAGCTGAAAATAATCGAGCAACAAATTGAGTTCAATAACCCAATAATCAACAAGACCCAATTGATTTTTCACGCTTTTTTCGATACCTTAAGAATGGTGGATTCTAGATTTTTTCACCAAACCTTCAATACTATTGTTAAAGATGTTAAATCTATTACAAATAAATAGTTTCACAATATTTGGACAATAAACCAACAAAATCCACTCTATTTTAGATCTAAAATTGATATGTTCTTTCAAAAGTTCTATTTGGAGAAGAAAATGAGGGGAAGGGTGGTGAGGAAGAAGACCAAGGGGAGGGGGAGGGGTTCATGTGGGGAGGGGAGATAAAAAATGAGATTTTTTACGGGCTTCACGGGCTTTTTTTGTGTGTAAACACGCAACTGCTATCTGGTCAAAAGTAGTGTGTCTTAGACACATTTTTGAAAGGTTGAGTGTGTAAAAGGTTTCCCGTGAAAGAGAGATGTGTAACAGGCATTTCGCTGCAAGGTTGATGGGTAAACTATGTATTTTGCCAATATGCAAATAAAAACATTGAAGAACCTGCAGCAACAAAGTGTCATTTTAAAATGATGATAAGAAGACCAAACTTCTATAAATTGAAGAAATATTAACAAATAGCTGGATAAAAGGCGAATAAATCTGGACAATTTGTTATTTGTGTGAAGAGCTTTAGAGAAGCCTAGAGCTCCTTCCACCCAGAATACTGATTCTCTAAAACAGAATTCACAAAAGACTTGCATCATATCCTGTCACCAACTTCCTCAGAAAATACCGCCAGCACTTTTTGGTTTTTAATCTTTTTGTGTTGGTATAAGAAGCTTTACAAAATACAAAGAGATACTTAACTCGAGAACCAGATAGGAGTGCGACCTCTATTCTTTATATCCGCCTGGGTGGATTTAATCTTTTTCCTTTTTCTGTTCAAAAATCCAAATTAGCAGTAGATAATTAAAAGATGTATTCAGTTTTACCAGTGGGAAAGAAAAACAAATAAAATGGGTAACAAACTCCCTTAAAATGCTAGAAGAGGCGTGCAAGGAGTGACTACCCTGGACACTGGCCTAAAGCGGAAACTTCGAAGATATCTACTTGCCTGAAATACACTGCATTTTGCTTCAGATTCAATTGCACTCTTCATTGTTGCTTTTAGCAAGAAACCATCTTTCATGGCCACATGATTGTAGTCTTCCCTCATGGTGCTTTTCTTTATTGTTTTTACTTAGGTAAAAATTATGTGCTACAGTGCTAAAAGTTAATTTCTGATGGTTTCAAGGAACCTCTACCTTTGACAGCCATCCAATTTGTCAAGTTTATTGACTTAATCAGGGTTATCTCTAGGAGCCCATATTACTGTAAAATTTGAGAGCCCCAAAAAAAAAGTCTTGTAAGGGAATCAGCTGTTTTTGCAGAATAACATATGACTTAACTTTTCCTTCTATTGTTTCACTTTCCAGATTTTGGACTTCACTGATCATCTCTGGACAGAGTGCTTTTCACCATCTCTGGGAAGGTAATATCTTTTTCAATGGGCTAGCTCTATAAATTTGGTACAACGATCCAGAACATGAAGTGATGGAGGCAAATCGTGCAGATGGATGCATCTTGATCCTTGTGAAGGAATATATGACAATCTGCTTTTATATGAGAAGGGGTATTTTCTCTTTGCCAAATTTACCTCTTGGTAGATGTGATTTCTTATTGTAACTAATGTAGCAATCACATAATTCATGACGTGATCTTGGTTGTATTAATATAAACTTTGCTCCGAAGCTGACTGGTGGACTATTTTACCCTGTCATAGTATCATATATATATAGGGACATGCCTGCAAAATGTAGGAATTTGCAGGCATGTAAAATCTGTTGCAACTGTAATGGTTAGGAGGTGATGGAAGATTTAAAAGAAGCATGTTTTGAAATTGTGAAAGTGTGTCTAACTTATTGACAACAGAACCAAACCTCAATTTAGCAATGGTAATTTTCAGTATACCTTTGCATATATTTAAGTACTATCTTTTTATTGTGGCTAGCACTTCACATGTTCACGAAATATTTAGTCGAACAAATTCGCACTGGTACTATGATCCCACTGTGTCTATTGTTGCCATTATATGATACACTATTTTTGTACCTGCCTTCTTAATTTTGGCGTTTCAACCTTTTCCTACCTGCCTTCTTATTTTTAGTGTTTTGACCTTTCTCTGAAGATGGAAAAAGAATTTGAACTATGTCATTGCTATTGCAAAAGATGGTGTGCATGACGTCACTAAGCGTTACACCAGGAAGTGGCCTGAGGTACTGTTAGTTGAGTGTCCCTTTATTGATCCTTCTATGAGCTCATGAGTTTCTGCAAGTGAGATAAATGTTCTTTTATCATGAAGGTTCTTTCTCGGCGAAACATCACTTCAGAGACTGCTCTCTCAGCTGGTCTTTCTGATATAACTAGAGAACTGCGGAAAAAATTATCTGCTGAAGTGATTTCAGCACTCGAAGCTCGGGACAGAACCGAAATGGATGTCATTGAGCGAGAATTGTATTCTAAAGATGATGCTGCAGTCTCATTACCTGGAAGACTAAGTGGAGATAAGGAGTGGCGCATAGCAAGATCGGAATTTGTCTCTGATGAAAAGAACTCTCTAAGCTCTTCATCTTGTCCAGTTCGCAGATGCATAGATGATCATGTTACAAAGATCTACAGTGCCTTTTCCCCTGTTCTTACAAAGTTAATAGAGTACTCACCCTCTAAAACAACAGCTATTCAAGTTCTTGAGATTTTCAGAAAGATATTGGTTGATCTAAAGAGTTCCCCTTTCCGAACCAGGAGAACCTCTGTGAAATCAGTTTCAAGTAGTTCTGGTGAAATTTTCAGTAAGACGTTGGCATCTTTCGGCCAGTTACTTGATGCTCTTTCTTTGAAGAGTGAGTTAGGTTCAAATGGGAGTATTGATATACGTTTAGCTTCTGATCCTGTTAAAACTTCTGTTGCTCTGCCTGTCGTGTTCCATGCAGTGGATGATGTGATTTACAATATTGGACAATGTGCTAGACTCGATAGCATGTCCCTCGCTTGGCCGCTGCTTAAGTTGAACAGATTATGTTCTGGTCTAGTCCTTGCTAGCGGGGAGGAGCTTCCTTTTGGAATTGTGAGTAACATTGGTTTGTATAATAAAAACTGTTACTTTCAAGAAATTCTAGTCATGTGGAAGAGAAGTTCCTGATATAGTTATGTTGGCGAAGAATCTTAATTCTCTTGTTCGAAATACATCAGGCTACAAGTGCATTTGATGGAACACGGATGTCAAAGTGGGAAGAACCAAATGGTGCAGCAGGTAAGCTTAAGCAAAAATGTAACTGTAGCATAGCATCATTGTTTCTCATCTATGTCAACTGCATAAGGTTATATCTCCAGTTCTTTTCAATGTGTTACTTCTTTATGTTCAGCTGTAAATAGGTCTGCTATGATGGTGAATATCGCATAGTATAGTTTGTAACTTTGCTTTAATAACTTGAATGTAGGACGTCCTTTCTCTAGTTTTTAAGTTTACATCTGTAAGGATCATGGGTTGTTATGTATTCGGTAAGCACACGTCATGGGTTTGAACCCTGCCTCATACAAAAAGCCTGGTATTTAAGTGTAGTACGGCAGAGGGACGGCCCACTATCCACCAAGATTTGAACCGTGCACCACTGATCCTCGGGGATTTCTTGGTTATTGAAAAAAAAAAAAAAAAAAAGATCCAAGTCTTCATACCTTAGGAAGCCTTGAAAATCGAAGGACATCATTTTAACAACTTAGGGTGGAAAGGTCCCTAAACAAGAGGAAAGAAAATCAGAAAAGCATGTAACTCATGGATGGAGTTATTGTGAAGTTTAGAGCTAAAGAGCAAGGAGAAATTAATATAATAACTTTGATCTATTGGTGCCTGCTGATATTGGTCACCTTAACCCTGGGGTTTGTGTTTTTCTTCTTCCCCAAATGTTTCTTAACATAATAAGCAGCTCATATTGCAACACAATCTTCATGCATCTCCTTCTGGTTGCAGCAAGTCCTTATTTCCTTTCCGAAGGCCAATATTTCCGAAGGCCAAAAAGATCACTGTTATCTCAATAATGTTCATGTAGATAATTTAAAGTCATATTTAAGCCCATGGTTTGGGCCCAACGGCCAAAGAGATCACTGTTATCTAAATGGTGTAGATAATTAAATGTCATATTATTGACCACCAGACATTACTGTACTAAATTCTTTGATATCTTCTTGATTCTGATGGATGTTTTCTACTTGGTGGTGAAAACCGTACCCACATCTCAATGCACTAACCCTGGGGCATTTATGACTGAAAGAGATGAAATGAATCAACAACAACAACAACCACAACAAACCCAGTATGTTCCCAACAGGTGGGGTCTGGGGAGGTTAGCCTGTACGCAGACCTCACCCCTACCTAATGCAGGTAGAGAGGCGGAGAGATGAAATGAATCAGCTTTAGTATATTCAACACACATAATTTAAAGGGTGAATGTGTTACTAGCTTCTCATTACAGGTTAATGCAAAATTTATTATTAAGCAATTGTTGCAAGTTGAGAATATGAAAGAGGAAAAAGATGGAAAACATATCTAATTACTGAATTGCTTTGTGGTATCTCTTGTTTCTTGATGTTCATAAACTAGTGAAGGCACCAAAAAGATAAGATTTCCCTCTCTGGAGAATATTGCACTTAGGGTGTCATCAAGATGGCAATGTTCTTGAGATGAAAAGATGATTTATCTGCAGTTTAGAGTAATGGAGAGAAATCAGGTTTAAGCAATTTAATCTGCACTATATCTCAACTTTCAATTCATGGAGTGAGGGCAGCAAGGTTTAAGGTACAACAAAATGAGAAAAATACAACGGCACTTGGGATTTCGTGATACAACTATAGTCACCAAACTGTCCTCGCCTTCAGTTTGAAGGTGTTGTATGGAGGAAGGTGCCTCTTCAGGTATCGCAATAGAATCACTACACTATCATCGCCAATTATACCAAATTCTTAATTTAAGACCCTTTGCACACGGTACTACTTCCCTATCGTTCACCTAGGAGTATTTAGCCTTGCAAAGTGGTCCTTGCTGATTCACACGGGATTCCATGTGCCCCATGCTACTCGGATTAGAGGCATAAGCTGGTGATGCTTTTGGCTACTGGATTTTCGCCATCTAGGGTGCAGCATTTAGGCTGCTTCGCCTAGCAAGCACGACGCTTCAAGTCAAGGAATTAAAAGAGAGGAATTTATTTTGGAGGGAAAAGATAAACAAATTCACATTGATTTTTAAGGGATAAACACATGCTTTTGCATATACATTTTCATTTATCCTTCTTCTTTATGGTTGTTTTTCTATCTGATATTTACTTGTATTCTGCCTTATAGGTTGTTGGATCATATATCAAGTAGCTGGTAACCGGATGTTTGAGCTTGTGGCATATGAGTTAATGTCTGCTAATGATGCTCCAGAGAGAGATCCAAAGGACTGGTATGGCATATTGGCTTCAAAGTGTAGTTCTGAATATATCTTTTCTATCCAGCCAGCAACTTCACATGTATCACTGTGTATGATAACATAGTAATTTAGAAGTGTGATAAGCAGACCCAAATCAAGTATATATTTGACACGGGCTCTCTATGATGCTAAAATAATAGGAAATGCATTTATGCATAGGTTGAAGTCAGTGAAAGCATGACTAATTAGCATGACGAATTTGAAGTTGCTTAAACAGTATATTGCAACTGCTGCTTGCTGAAAGCAGATGGTTTGACTTGAATGGCTGGTTTACTATCGCTTCTGTATATGATTATGTGGTTTGTTATACAAACGAATTTGACAAGTCTGGTATTTCTCCTCTTTAATTCCCTGTTCTCATATATAATTTCAACTAATAGAACTGGTTTCTGAATAGTTGCCAATTTGTTATAGCTTTGGTGACATTTAAGCGCTCATTAGATAATTAGCCGTTTTAGAGTATCACTGAAGTTTGATCAACTTTTGGAAGTAATGCAATAGAAAACGTTACCATCATTGTGTATAGACTGATGGACTCATTAAATACATTAGGGTGCTGGAAGGAAGTGAAAACGGAGGTTCCAGCTGGCATCTCTTGGATAAACAAACTTCCCAGATGTTCGACAAACGTTTCCAAAGAAAAACATTTACAGTTGGTTCACAGGGCTATTTGGCAAATGCATTCAGGTAAAGCTATATCAGAGTCTCTCAACGGATCACTTGTTCGTGATAGGGCAGTTTCTGATCACTGTTAGTAATGGCAGGCTAAGGTTTCTAGCAGTTCGAGATGCGAATGCAAATTCAAGGTTTCAGATTGGCAGCATTGACCTCTATGCAAGCAGCAGTTGATGTCCCTAAACCATAACACACCTTCCCCTTTATCTGGCCTAAGCTTCAATTCGAAGCTGCTGTTGAAGCTTCACCAGTTGACACATTTCTATGTTGTGTTTGTGCCCCATTTAATTATATTTCCATCCAGAGCATAGTAATGATGAGGAGCGTCGTTCTTAAAAGAGGGGAAGTAAGATTTAATTTTTAATAATTTATTACCGCTAACATGTGTACAAACATTCCTTGGGGCAATGTAAAAATTGTCAACCTTTACCATAATCATTTCCTTTTCCCTTTACCTATTACTCTTCTTTCATTGGCCTATTGACTGATTCAGGACCTGTATTGTTTGGATTAATTTGTAAACTTTTAAAATCAATTTCTAGCGATGCAGGATGCTAATTTGAAAGCGACGTTTGATGAGTAGGTGACAAAAATCATTACACACGTATTTGCATGACCATGATCATTACATAAGTAGATTGACAAAAGAAAAACATAACCACCGTCACTAGCGATGATAGAATACCGAGGAAAAAGTTGATCAGCCCCAAATAATTAATTAAGGACATTTTGGAAATGAGAGTTTGAATCAGGTATTGCAGCAAGGATTGACAGGAGTAAGAAGATCATATACTTATATAATACTATGAAGTATATGATAGACATGGAGAATGAGAAGCCCCTTAGTTGCATTCAAAGTGAAAAGAGACGTAGAAAACACAGCTGCGTCATTCTCACTTTTAACACCTTCATATTAAGGCGCAATCATTAAGTTATTACACCATATATATATACATATATATCATATCTTGAGTATTTAACTTACCTATTTCCAAATAAATAGTTGCAATGTGGTTTGCTATCCTCCACTAAGATCACTTTATGCAATAAAACACAAATTATGAGCTGCAAAAATAAAATAAAATAGTGTACTAAAATGCCTTTTTTTCCTCACGAAAAGGTCAAATTATGCAATAGATTATAGATAGTGAAGTTATTAGGAGTTTCAACGCTTTTGGAATATGGCTAACTGAAATGCAACTAACCGTTGAAGATTTTAAAATTATATTAACATATTTTTAGTTCAAAGTTTTAGCAAGAAACCCAAAAAGAAAATTGTCGTGGAAACTTTCAATGACCAATCAAAAAAATATATATTTGTCATTGAAAGTTTTCAACGAGAAAAAACAGCCTAAAAAGCCCATAAGCGCTGCACGCTCAAGTCCGTCGCCCCACAGACGCAGCGCAGAAACACTTTTCTCTCCTTTAGCGTACAAGTGCCGTCAACCATGTCTGCCGAATCTGCTTCTGCAATTCCCAAAGGCCAAGTATGATTTAACTCTTCTATTAGAGATTATTGTTTTCTGCACCAATTTTCTGCTTTTTTTTTTATTACTTGTTAATTATAACAAAATTTGAATGGTTGGAGATGAACAGGTTGATTTGTTGGACTTCATTGACTGGTCTGGGGTCGAATGCCTTAACCAAAATAGCAGCCACTCTATCTCCAATGCCCTCAAACAGGTAAAAAAAGAAAGAAATCATTCCCTGTGAATTAGGGCTTAATTTTCCTACTTTTGCTTTAATATCTTAAGTCGGGGAATTTAACATTGAGTTGTGAATTTCGGATACTGCAATATACAAATTTTCTGAATCCTAATCTATTTGTAATTATTAAACTTGTTAAAGTAACAACTTCTTAATCCAAACGAGCAGTCAACTAACAAAACTCATAGGAAAAATAACTAACTGAACTGAGCCCTAAATACTCCAGCAATAAGACTTTAGGATGGATCTCTTGGAGATCTGCCATTGGCTGTCGTTACCCAGAAGAAAAGTCTGTATCCAAAAGGAAAACAAAAGATAAAAGACTTTAGGATGTACAAACTACAAAGGATTTAATCTGTTCTTGAATTGCTCAAGTTTCCATGAAGTTAATTGGTTGAAGGAATTATAGCTAAGGAAAGAAAACAAGTGAGCTAGAGCACTAACAGTCTAGTTGCTTGGGGAAAAGGACATGAAAAGTAATAGTAGGAGAATTTGAAGGAATAGAGATGAATTTTGTACATTTCATCAAAAAAAAAACAAAAAAAAAAAAAGAGATGAATTTTGTACAATTAAAAAATAGTCTTTTATCCCTTATCTCCATTTGGTGTACCCATGAAGCTCCTCTTTGTATAGAAGATTGAGTGTTGTTTGTAGAGAATCATATTTTTACGTAGGACTCTACTTTTTTGGTATACCTCTTATATGTGGATTTTACTCCCAGAATTTGTCCATAAAATTTATTACCTTATCAAAAAAAATAAAGGGGACATAGAAGGGAATAGAAGGTAAGGACACAAAATTAACATTCAGATAAGTAAATACAATTGTATAGCTGACGTAACATATTTTTATAGTTCCTCTTGGATGTATTTGTTTTTCGAATTGTATAATGATGGATAAATCTAAAATTAACACGCCCATCATGTGATTTGTACACCCTTTGTTCCTAAATCCTTTTTTTGGGTAACTGAGAAATCTGTTGTCTTCAGCTTTAAAACTTGGTAGATAATAGGTCTGGCTTATCCTTTTTCCAGTGATCTTCTCTGTTCAATTGTACATTTATACTTGTCAAAAGAATAATATCAGCAGTTGTATTCACTGTACTTATTTATATCATGATGCATAGTCTTTTGCTTCTTTAATCTCGTAGTCTGTTAGGTTTGGTATGTACAGATGGCTGACACATGGAAGGGTTAGGGATGGTTAATTCTTATTTTTTAATTGGCCTAAAGTCAATTGAGAGGGTTTGCAGCTGAATTTATTTATTGAACATAGTGGCAAGCATTAATCTTTTAACATGTTTTGTCAAGGGTCTTCTTTAGTGGTCATGGTCACTTGATTCCTGCTTTGTAAGGAATAGCGCTGTGATAGAAGTTTTTTAATTAGAGGATGAGTCAATTTGATATATCCTAACAGCAACGAAGAATGAGATATAGCTTCTTTTGCTCTTAAATGATGACCAACCTCTTAGTCCTATTACCATAATAAAATTTGTTACTACCCTTCTATCTGTGACACAATGGCTATTGAACAATTGGGGATTCTTTTCCAATTGTAAGCCCCAATGTCAGTTCGTTTATTTTGAAGTCATCCACTTCTGCTTTCCGTAATGGTGTTGACTTTATTTGAATGTAAATCAGGGTTACAGAGAAGATGAGGGCTTGAACCTAGAGAGTGATGCAGATGAGCAGCTATTGATTTACATACCTTTTAATCAAGTTATCAAACTGCATTCTTTTGTTATCAAAGGACCTGAGGAGGAAGGTAGTTAATAGATTTGTAATGTCTCTTTCTAGCCTCAGTGATCTTTTGCAAGGTGCACTAGATTCTTGGTGTTATTTCATGCAGTTTCTGCTATCTTGTTGGTTTCTGAGAGTGAATTGAGTGTTTTTTGAGCTTCTTCAATATCTTTCTTCAGTGCTGCAAAGAAGAAAAATCACTGCATAAACCTTCAAATTTAATTCCCAAGTTTTTGTGATTTAGCCAACAGTTGTTTTTTTTAATCTTCTTTCTGATTAGTAAAAGTAGTTCTCTTTGGTGGATGAAATGTTAATCCCATGACCTGTGATGATTTCAGTAAAACATTTATGCAAGAATTACGCTGGTACTTGTTGTTAAAGATATATGAACTCTTGAGCTGGCTTTCTCTATATCAAGGATTAGTAGATAGATGATGCAAGAGCATATATTGTACCAACTGGTTAACGGGCACACCATTGTGTCTGCATAACAAAATTTTGTTGAAACTTAATCAAAATTATGCATAAAGCAGTCTTATAAAAACATATCATAAAGCGAGAGAAACTGAGGGGAAAAAGTGATAATGAGGATAACTACCAAGTTGGCACAGTGACATTTTTAACCTTTTTCTATTCTTCTTAATGGGGTAGTTAGAGGAGCAATTTAGGATGAAATTGTCACAGGCTTCATAGGCATTAGGTGAAAGAAATGTGTCAAACATGTATACAGTTGAGAGAGGTGGATTATCTGTTGCATTTGGGTATCATAAACCAATGCCATGATTACGGTGCTTTTTTTTTTTTTTTTTAATCTTGTCTTCTTAATCTTTCCTGGTAGACTTGTTCTGCTTGATGTCTTCACTTTGTTGTCACACATGCCATTTTTCCGTGAAGGTGCCTCTTTTGGTGTTTTTTTTCCTTTTTTTTCTTGTGTGGGTTTTGGGGTGGGTGGTGGGATAAAGTAATATGTTATTGCCTTCTTTGATGTTTCCCTTCAGTTCTTCCTTCTGGACCTATATATAACATGAATACATAACACAAATTTGTCTCATTAAAGGTCCTAAAACTGTGAAGCTGTTTTCTAACAAGGAGCACATGGGATTTAGGTAATTTTTTGAGCTTTCATTACTTTTTATGACCTTTTCTGGACTGATTATTCTGTGGGAAATTTTTCCAAATCCGCTATGTATGTTTGCTAATTTGGGTGGGCGTCTCTGCAGTAATGTCAGTGATTACCCTCCGAGTGATACAGCAGTTTTATCTGAAGATAATCTCAAGGTAAGGAAATGTTGATACAGGAATTGTGGTTCTTGGCTGTGTTAACTTAATGATGTTTTGCTTGTATAATTCTCAAGTTTCCCTGGATATTCATTCTTCAAAACTCTCGTTCTTTTGCAGGGAAAACCAGTTATCTTGAAGTATGTTAAATTTCAAAATGTTCGCAGGTATGCAAATATCCGCTGGTCTTCTTACTTTTACAGTAGTAGTGTGTAAGATGGGAATTAATCTTTTCTATTGCTATTGGACCAGTGTGACCATTTTTATTGAGGACAATCAATCTGATTCTGAACTTACAAGAGTTCAAAAAATTGTCCTGTATGGAACAACGTAAGTTTCTTATGCCCTCATTCCTTTCACACGATATCCTATCATTTTTCCTCCTTTTTATTGCCTTCGTTCTGATTTGCTTCTTTTTATTATTACCAATTTCATTATTTCTAGTCAATATCTACTTTTTCAGTTCTCTCTTTTAGGTGTTCCATGTTTACATCTCGAACAGTTTAAACATTAAACTTGGAAAAGCCTGAGACCATGCGATGGTGTCAGATGACCTTACTGCTTACTCGATGTGCTTTGATACTGACACTTCCTTTTGTTGTCCCTCATAACATAATCACGGGTGCTTCCATTGGCTCTTGAAGTATCAGGGGCCAACAACCATGTAAACATGTTCTCCTTAAGTTAATGCTACCAAAAAACTGATAGACTAAAGTGCAGAGACCGCTTGCCCAGCAGCGGTGGGTGCCTCCACCAAAAAAACAGTTCAACAAAGTTTTCTTTTATTACTTCTTATCAGGCTTGACCAAAATTGTTTGGAGAAATGTTAAAAAGATCAAAGTGAAGAAATCCCTTTACAAATAGAGGTGCACGTATATGTTTATGATATTTTCTCCTTTAAAAGTTTATGTATCACTCAAATATACCTGAATAATCAATAATCTATTTCTGATGTTAGAAATTTTTTATGCTTTCTGCTGTCAAAGCCCGTTTTACTCCACGTAGACATTGCAGAGGAAAAAAGATTTAGATCCTATGGTTTCACTAGTTGTAACCCCAAATAACACATGATACCCCAACTTGTGCGGATGATTGGAAAGATTTTGGGGGTTCCTCTGATGTAGATCCTCTTTCATACTGGTTCACCCTTTTTGTTAGCTTAAGTTATTTACTTATCAATAAAAAATTTGGACCCTCATATTTCTCAACTAAAATTGTCTTTAACCTCAAAAAATGTGTACACTTTTACAATCTTGGCAAAAGATTAGCCGTCCTTTACCTTCTCTTAAAACTGGATGTCAGATTCTCCGGTATATATCCTCTTCGTCGTTTCTTCTATCCTCAATCCTATTCTTTTGCACACATAGGCATTAATAAGAGGAAAACTACAGAAGCTAAAGTAGTGTTTCTTTCTCCTGCAGGGTGGAGACGACTGATATGAAAGGTTTAAAGAAGATTGAGGACCATTGACCAGACTGATCAAAGAATATTGAAGACCACTGAACCTGCAAAAGAAAACATTTTAGTCGTTCAGTATGATTTTAAGATTTTTTTTCTTGACTTTTGTACTTTGTAAACAGAGATAATTAGAAACTTTTATCTGGATATACCAAATGTCAGGGTGAATTATCCGCTGCTATATTCAATGCACATGTTACTGCCATTATTTGGATCTCAGCTAGTGTGTCATCGTTACCAAGTTACTATGAGCGGTAAACTCTAAGCTCTACTCAGATGGTTCTGGAATGTTATGGTAAATACCTTTCTTTGTCCTTTGGCCTGTTAGCCCTCAGTGAATTGTCTGATTTTAGAAAGTAGGAAAAATTTTGAACATGCTGAAGCCTTTTCTATAAACGCTTGTGTGTGTGTGTGTTGGTTCTATTGATTTTGTTGAATCACACACTTGTATATGTGTGTGGTTCTAAGTGAGCTGCAATGCTACTTAAAAACTTGCTACTCGCGTATATTTCTGTTTAATTTGATGTATCAGAGCTTCTGGAATAGAATGATTTTGTTGAACAAGGTTGTAAGTTGTAATGCTAAAACTTATGAAGATAGCGTCTGAACACTTGGGTGGTCTCTTTTGATCCTTGCACTGTTAGACTGGCTGTTGGTGTGAAGGTTATTTAGTTAAGAGTCCATTCACCTCCTGCAGATGGTTCAGTGAAACAACACTGTCGTCAGTGGTTAGCGTCGGTGCAAAAATGGCATAGAAAAGCCACAAAACACCTCGATTCCCATCTTTGAATAGAGATAATGTTTAATTGAATGGCAAGAAATTGACCTGGAATATTTCATCTGTGGGTTTTTCTTGTGGCAGCTGGATGCATGGTGTAGTAGGTTTGCCCTTCCCCCATCTTCTGGCTCACAGTAATTATTAGTTGGATGTGTTTGGTAGAGAAATCCTTCTTTGCTCTTTGTTGTCAAAGCATTTTCGAAGCCATGCAGCTTTCTTGTAGTTCTAAAATGCTTGTCTTAAGCTGTACTTCCTTAAACATGATGATGATACATGAGTTTTAAGTTTTATAGTTTTGTTCATTTGTTTGTAGGACTTTTAAATCTGAGATTTATTTCATTTGTACTTCTGTTTGATCTTGATCTACTATCAGAACTACACCAAGATGCATAAAGTTACACATAAGAATGCGTTTTCTTTGTCATCGAAATGGTGGTGTAATTATAAACCGGTGATACTTCATTTGCATTTCATAGTTTTGATCATTTATTTTTAGGTGTAACATAGTTTTGTCTGGAGCCAACTATGACCTTAAAAGTAAAATACATGAGAGTACAAAAACATACAGGAACAGTAAACTAGAAAGTATATTAAGTGAAAGAACAAAGTGAAAAAGAATTATTAATTGATAGATGAAGATTTCATTTATTTCTAGTCTAAATATCACCTATAACATTCTCACATCTTGAGCCATTTACAAGATGCATTGATGTAACAAATCCTCAACATCTTCGTAAACATAATTGTTTGTTCATGGCGAATAATAAAAAGATTCCAAATATCCTTCAAACTTAGGATATCCTCATCATCACCAACCACTCACCCACTCCCCCACACACGCCCTTATTTTTATTTCAACTTTGGCCAAAGAAAAATGATCAAAACACCAACCCTCCATTCATTCACCAAACAAAAACAAAGAGAAGATCAAATAGGTGAGGTGAGACCAAAAAATACACACACTTTCACCTTCAACCCTCACCACCCCTTACTCATGGCTTCCTTATCCCTAATCTCACCTCAGTCCCCTTCCACTCTCCGCCACAATGCCATCATCGGCACTCGCCTTCCTTCTATCTTCCTCCGCAACCCCATCACTCGCATTCGCTCCTCCACCCCTTCAATCAAGGCCCTTTCAGTCCCTTCAGCTTTAACCCAAGACGAACTCAAGAAACTCGCCGCCGATAAAGCCGTCGAATACGTGAAAAGCGGAATGGTCCTTGGTCTAGGCACTGGTTCAACCGCAGCTTTCGTTGTTTCCAAATTAGGCGAGCTTCTTTCATCTGGGCAACTCACAAACATTGTAGGTGTCCCCACTTCTAAGCGCACTGAAGAACAAGCCTTATCACTCAACATCCCGCTATCTACCCTTGACGACCACCCGCATCTCGACTTAGCCATCGATGGTGCTGACGAGGTTGACCCTAATCTCGACTTAGTCAAGGGTCGAGGTGGGGCCCTTTTAAGGGAGAAGATGGTGGAGGCGGCTTCCGATAAGTTCGTCGTGGTTGTGGATGATTCGAAGCTCGTTTCTGGTTTAGGTGGGTCCGGGTTAGCTATGCCCGTTGAGGTGGTGCAGTTTTGTTGGAAGTATAATTTGGTTAGGTTACAGGAGTTGTTTAAAGCAGAGGGTGTTGATGCTAAGTTGAGAGTGGATGGTAATGGGAAGCCTTATGTGACTGATAATTCGAATTATATTGTGGATTTGTATTTTAAGACTCCTATTAGGGATTCTGCTGCTGCTGGAAAGGAGATTGCGGCTTTGGAAGGTGTGGTGGAGCACGGGTTGTTCTTGGATATGACCACTGCTGTTATTATAGCTGGCAAGGAAGGAGTCAGTGTTCAGAGCAAGTGAAACTCTCAATTGCTGAGGTTTGAAGAACTTTAACTTCTGCTTTTTGAGATGCAATTCTTGTGGAATTTTTAGACTTCAATAGGGGTTGGTTAATGTTGTAACACTGATAAGTTTCGGCCTTTTTGTGTGGAGATGTTTAGTAATAATACTCCCATCGTTATGTAATTTGTAAATTAGAATTGAAAAGAAAATGTTTTGGTTGATTTCCTTTTTGTTGCTGAGAATATGGATATTGGCTATTTGATGATTTGGAAAAAAATCAGGTTTTGCTTTATAGAAGTCAATCGTTATAGAGATAAATGTACTAGGCTATATTAGCAACAATGTGATAGTAGGAGAATTTCCATTTTCTATCCAATTGTGTCTTTTATTTTAGAGAACTCTTTGAAATGCTGAATGCTGACTAAAGCTGGACTCGGAGGCTGCATGAAAGCTTGAAATTACATGATTTTAGATGTAATTTTCTGGTGCCTGAAATTGTCCAGCTGAAAAGTTTAGAGGTGAAATCAATGTGGCTTTACATGTCATATTCTATACAAATTTATCTTGTTACAGTGTACTGGGAGTTAGGTACCTGTTTGTGTATGCTTAGGGAAATAATCATTTATTATAAGAAAGCTTCAAGTATGCTATTATACTTAGCAACTGTAGTCTCTTGTTGCACAAGGTTATTTTGTATGACAGATCACTGCTTCACAAGGTTAGCAACTAGCAGTTATAGTGAGAGAGTTGGCTTCAGGAGTATGTTTAGAACTATTAGTGACTTGATAGGCTGAATTGAAAGAACTAGCAGTGACGAAGTAGGCCGAAGAGTGTACACTTGTGCTATAAGTAGAGAGTGAGACATGTTTGCACGTGAAAGAACGAACTTATCTAAGTTGGTCACCCAACTGACAAACTTGAAGGCCATGGATGGAATGGTCCAGAACCATTATAAACTGCTTTGAAACCTATATACAGCCCATGAGGGACACTTTGTCTCTAACGATTTCAGTATTATGTATCATGTTAAGGATCACAAGGCTTTGAGTCCTGCCAGTATCCTCACGGCAGGCTCTTGACAAGCACACCTGATTAAGATGGAAAAAGGGGTCCTCTCTTTTTCTTCTGAGAGGGGAGGGCTACATCCTATATGTGTATTCAAGCGTGTCTCGTGATTAGTTAGGAAAATCTTCTATTTTTGCTGCTGTCGAAATGCATTAGATTGATGGAAATAAGAACAAGTACTAACCATCATGCCATATCATCATCTAAAATAAGATGTGTAGTTGCTATATGAAGAACAGTAAAATCCCATAACTGATATAATATTCAAAATATACTCTCTACAGAAATGGCACACATCACAGATGTTTTATTAATCCTAGTACATGTGAATCTGACAAATGAATGAAGTACAATGCGCTAGTACAGATGAAGCATCAAGCAGTAAGCCTGATAAAATGTGGTAATATCTCTCATGACGAAATAAAAAGCCAGCCCCTCTTCCTAGTTGAGTAAAGCCATAGCTGCAGTGGCCAGAAAGATGGCTATCCAGTGGGAACTCCTGAGCATAAATGATGTAGCTGCCAGTATGAAACAATTAGAATGCTGAGATAATCTTATACTCTGGTTAGAATGAATAGTAAGGTGATGTTATCCAATATGTAGGGTTTTCTATGCATCTTGAATTCAATATAGGATGAAGAAAGTTGCAGAGAATATGAAACCATTGAGATATCAAGAAATTTGTTTCAATTGAGTTGACGTTTAAAATCACACAGCCAATAGTTGTTTTGTTTGATGAACCTATACAAGGGCTATATGTAATTACCTGATGGATTTATGTCATATCTTTACTTGTTTTATGTCTCTCTAACACATTTTCTCTCAATATCGACAAAAAATAGTTTCTAGTCTTCAAATTGATTCCAAATCATTGATGGTGGTAACCCTTACCTCCATTATTGTCATCAATGTTTGAAGATGTTGATGAAGATGGAGATGATGCAGTGGAATTTGAAAGCCGAATTCCCAGCTTTTCGCAATCAGCTCCAATGGCACCTTCAATTTCAATTAGGATTAGCTAATGGTATTACTTATGTGAAACTAAAACATTTAATTACTCTTGGAAAATCGTTGTTTGTACTTACAATCACTGAAGCAAGGGAAAGCAGGAATGTTGAGGAGATTGTAAAAACCAGAATTGCACTGGCAGGTTTGTCCATGTGTTATATTCTTTTTGCAGGTTCCCTCCCCACAGTAAATCCAATTGCAAGCTTCAACCAAACAAAGGTCAAAACAGAAGATGGAGTTTTGATAAGAAATCAGATACAACATATATGAAAATGGTTAAAGAAATAAATGGAAACATATAATAATTTTGTAATTACGATCAAAGAAAGACATGTTGCGTGGAATTGGTGGAGCTGGTGGAGGTGCTGGCAAGCAAGAATAGTCAAGAGAACCTGCAATAAACATATATAAAGCCAGGAATATTGCAATCTCAAACTCTTTAAGAGTCTTAGTTATGCAAGTAATCAACAAAATGAGTGTTAAACAGTACCATCCATGATTTCTCTCAATTAAGAGTCGTCCTAATGACTACTATGGTATTAACCATCTTATTATCTTAATTTATTATGTTCCTTTCCCAAATTATATACTTATAGCCGAGAGTCTCTTGGAAACGTCTACACCTCCACAAGGTAGGAGTAGGGTTTCGCGCTCCTCAGACCCCGCCATGTACCGGGTTGTTGCTGTAAAATATATACTTATAACTTATTGTGGTTTCGTGAAAAGAAAGTAGATTAATTTATTAGGTGAAAAATACAATTAGGCTAGAAATAAAAATGAACAAAAGGAAGGGGAAAACTGACACTTGGGAACAATGCAAGGAAGGAATTGAAGATCATCTTCATCTTCATCATCATCATGGTGAGTTCTCTTCCAACCTTTTTCACATTTGCATACAAAATTGAAAGGCTTCCCTGCTGCTGCCTCGCAACTCCCTTTCCCACACTCCACACCTTTGCATATTTTCTCTATACATCCAATTTAGAATTAGAAAGTGGACTCAAAAACATTAATTAAGGTTGTAAAAAATTATTTGAAGTTAAACTCTTTGAAATTTTTCAAAACTTTAAAGGTGAGCGTGTGTGCCTTTTGTGTATGTTTGATTTTCATAGTTTAATGTAAGTACGAGCTAGCATGCAATAAAATTACATTAATTCTGAAATATAATATTTGTCTTCATTTTTTTAAAAGGTCAACATAAAATATGAGAAGAGGAATAAGGAATAAATTAGCTGGAAGAAGAGAGATGTATACCAAAGTAGGGAGCAAGAGCAGGAGGAATACTATCCTCTTCTGCAGCTAACATAATTGGTAGCAAAACCAAAAGAACAAATACATAAGCCCTGAAAAAAATGGAGAAATCCATCGGAGGAGGAGAATGTGAAGCAGTGAATATATATATATGGACGTACTTTGTGTCCAATGAGGGGTAAATTTATAGAGGAAATTCTGTTGAATTTTTCTAAATAGAAGCTTCTTTGTGTATCAAAATTTCAAACATTACTGTTTAGCAAGTATTCTTAGGGTTTTCCAAGTCTAATTAACTTATTCTTTTGAAGTTTCTATCACTTGGTGGATTGGTTAATCAATGTTCAATCTTGTCATACAATTAATTAACTATAGGCGTTTCTCTTTTTGGGGCAAAGTTTGTACCAAAATGTAGTTTCTCAGCATTGACCACAGCATAGAACCTAATAGTAGTATTCTAGACTTCTTTAACGGAAGCCTCTCTCTTTTTTGCCTTCAATATTTGAAAGAGTAAACTTAATAAAAAATATAATGTGTCGAATTGTGTTCTCCATTCCTTAGAAGTGTTACTTTTAATTAGGGGTGTACAAATATCGAGTTGGTTCGAATTTTTAAATTATCAAATCAAACTAATTGTATCGGGTTATTAAATCTAAATACCAAACCAAATTCGTATTTTTTATCTCGGTTTTTCTCTCGGGTTTTCGGGTTTTTTTCATTTTTTTTTTCCCATAAAGTCTTCATAGCACAAAACGTAAAATTTGTGCTCCAAATATTTCTTTAATCCTAGTAAGACCGAACTATATAAGGTGTTTTACAATAAAAATAACATAAATATGAGATGAGTCATGGCATTGTACTAAAATATTCAATAATAAAGATAATAAAATTGCATAAAATAAATATTATTAATAAGGCATAACAAAAACAAACATAATTTAAAATTACGACTAATAAGTACTATTATTTATATGACCAACCATTAAAAGAAAAATAAGTTATATTTTGTCTGAACCATGAAAAAACTAAAAAATAGATATCCAACACTATTTTCATTCATAGTACAATTGAATTGAATGTTTTATTAGCATTAGTATTGATTTGATTTTGGTTTAGGATTTATTTGAGTTATTAACATTTACGGACTATAAAACTTATATCCAAAAATTATATGCTCAAACTTGAAATAATGTTTAAAGATAAAACTATGAAAAAACTTAAGAAATATTNCTTTTTTTTTTTTTGGGTTATTAATCTTTGATTGAACACATTATATTGTCGTGTCCATTCTTCTAGTTATACTTTATAATTTAGACTTATATGATCTACATCACAAAAGACCTATTTTTTATTACATAATTCTAAATTTTACTTGCTCACGGAAGTTCGTCTTTCCACATACCATTATTTTAATGTTAAAGTATGTTCTACTTTACCAAGGAACAAATAAGAACACTTTTCCTTGAAAGAATAATCAAAGAATATCTAATATACATATTGGAGGACATTTCAAAAGAAGAAATTGCCTCATTTTTTCTTGTCAAGACCATTATCTTTTCTTAACTTTTTTTTTTTTCACAATTAAAGAATTGGAAATTCTATCCACTCAACCCTGGATGGGGGTTGGGGAGGATTTATGGAATTTTATCCTTCTTTACTTGCTCCAGTAACTAAAGTCATGTTCAATTAGTTCTTTCCAGATTTAATCAAACGTGTACTAATATATGATAATTACAGATCTTCAGACAATAATTTCAGTGCTTTGTTGAACCCAAAAAAAATTAATTAAAATTAGAGTGCCACTTGTCATAAAACTAAATTTCAAAAACAAATTTGAAATGAGTTAACGTGAATAGCAAGAAGAAGTAATCCCTTAGATAGGATCTTTTTTTTTTTGTTTACACTTATGGGAAAGTAAGCTCAAAGATGAATATATATTGATGAAGGTTTAGAGAAGTAGCAAAGGTAAAATTCTCCATTTAAGAAAGTTAGGACAATTTTAAAATCCGTAAAATTCCATGTTTAAGATAGAGTGAATTTTAGAAAAATGAGTGCATCTTCTTACTAAAATATTACACTACCAACTTAATAAATGTAGGATGCTATTTCTGTTTTGATTCAACCGTTTTGGGAGACAATTAAGAACCTAATACTTAGAGGTGCGAAAAATGAAACCCAAATCTTGTACTTTTGCTAGGGAGACTATTGGAACGTGCTACTTAATCTTGTACTGTCCAATTTGCCATCAATTGAAAGTAGGAATGAAACCAAATATGGTCGGGTTTTTATCCAACACCAAACTAAATTATAGTCGAATTTTTTTTTTCTCGAATTATCGAGTTGATGTTGTTTGTTGGTTTCATTCCTACTTTCAATTGATGGCAAATTGGACAGTACAAGATTAAGTAGCACGTTCCAATAGTCTCCCTAGCAAAAGTACAAGATTTGGGTTTCATTTTTCGCACCTCTAAGTATTAGGTTCTTAATTGTCTCCCAAAACGGTTGAATCAAAACAGAAATAGCATCCTACATTTATTAAGTTGGTAGTGTAATATTTTAGTAAGAAGATGCACTCATTTTTCTAAAATTCACTCTATCTTAAACATGGAATTTTACGGATTTTAAAATTGTCCTAACTTTCTTAAATGGAGAATTTTACCTTTGCTACTTCTCTAAACCTTCATCAATATATATTCATCTTTGAGCTTACTTTCCCATAAGTGTAAACAAAAAAAAAAAGATCCTATCTAAGGGATTACTTCTTCTTGCTATTCACGTTAACTCATTTCAAATTTGTTTTTGAAATTTAGTTTTATGACAAGTGGCACTCTAATTTTAATTAATTTTTTTTGGGTTCAACAAAGCACTGAAATTATTGTCTGAAGATCTGTAATTATCATATATTAGTACACGTTTGATTAAATCTGGAAAGAACTAATTGAACATGACTTTAGTTACTGGAGCAAGTAAAGAAGGATAAAATTCCATAAATCCTCCCCAACCCCCATCCAGGGTTGAGTGGATAGAATTTCCAATTCTTTAATTGTGAAAAAAAAAAAAGTTAAGAAAAGATAATGGTCTTGACAAGAAAAAATGAGGCAATTTCTTCTTTTGAAATGTCCTCCAATATGTATATTAGATATTCTTTGATTATTCTTTCAAGGAAAAGTGTTCTTATTTGTTCCTTGGTAAAGTAGAACATACTTTAACATTAAAATAATGGTATGTGGAAAGACGAACTTCCGTGAGCAAGTAAAATTTAGAATTATGTAATAAAAAATAGGTCTTTTGTGATGTAGATCATATAAGTCTAAATTATAAAGTATAACTAGAAGAATGGACACGACAATATAATGTGTTCAATCAAAGATTAATAACCCAAAAAAAAAAAAAGGTAACTAGTAAACATACACATCAAAAGGTTTAGGTGGAAAATTTTCAAAGATTGAAGACTTATTAGTTCTACATTAAAATCTAGGAGAGAAATGTTGATAAAATGATGCAAGGCTGACGCGAGGCTAAAGCAGTTGAAATGTAAACTAGACAACATCACATTTGATGATTTCTAACATATTTTTGTGCACGTCGTTTGATATAAAAATATATGGCATTTGATATTATTTTACCATAGTTATTATTAATTATTTTATTAACTTGATAAGGTCCTTGATTAAATTTAGAGACTTGCATTGTGATGGAAATCATGATAATGAGAGTCAAGTTTCTTATAGTTAAATCTAAATTTGTTCTAGATCATAGGATTATTAATTTGGACATTAGTAATCTGGTTAGATCAATACTTATGTGATCGTCTTTATGGGATAAAGATTAGTTGATCTCATTAACTAATTCACATAGATAGATGATGCATATAGATATATGAGCATTGAACTGACTCATTGAATAATTCCTAATGGTTAGAATTACCATAAACTGTCAATAGGATATTCTCTTGAAGAATGTGATGTAAGAATTTCCTTTGACCTGAGATCGTCATAGTAATTGACAAGTTATTTATTATGATTTGATACCAGACACTTATGGCCCTAGGGCGATAGTTGGAAGGATATTGGCTATGATTAAATACTTGTAGAATTAGTGATTGATCAAGATAGAATTTGTCAACTCTTGGTAATGAGTTTAAGCTCCATGTTGTCATGAATTATAAACGACCAAACTAAGGCCTTGGCCAGGGCAATTGAATGAAAGAAGGAAAGAGTTTCTTAGGTCATTCAATGGTCGATTATATTTGACATACACATAGTTGGTCGCCTATTAGGATTTGACAGTTGAACCATATCCTAGGGTAATCTAGAGCTATAAGGACAGAAGGAATTACTACATTATCCTTCAACTGGTTCTTGAGAGTAAATCGTATACTTCATGTTATCCGGTCATTAAGGAGTGTTGCTAGACGACACCCTTGATTAGTATATTGATATGATCAATTTACTACTGGTTTAGTATTAAACCTATGGGGTCGCACACTAACGAGTGTTCTGATCGTTGCTAAAGGATTAATTACTTATTTGATAATTAAATTAAAGAATTTAATTAGTCCAAATAAAATATTATTATATTCTTTGCTAGCACATAGGATATAATTAATATTGTGAACAAATTGAAATTTTTATTTTGAATAGAAAATAAATTATTTTTCTTGGTTGAAATATATATGAGATATATATAATATGAATTAATATTAATTTATATAAAAGTCATATATATAATATTAATTAATTAACCAATTTTGAATTGGAATAGTATAGTCCATAAAAGGACGTAAATTGATTCCAACATTAAGTCGGAGGAAAAAGATTTACAGGTGATGCTATATAAAGGGTGATGGAACAAAATTTGCATAATTAATTCTTGAGAAGAAAAATCATTTTGTGAAAGTGAGAGTGCAGCACAAGCCAAAAGAGAAAATACAATTACAAGAAAAGTGTTTCTTGTTCTTCTAACATTGAGTTGAGATTTTTATGAAAAATTTCAACACAATATTTTCGTCCAATTTGTTCGCGGGTTTCGTTGATCAAAGAATTGATAGCAAGGGTCGGTCTCGGCGTGGATACGCATAGAGTCTTCGCACTATCGAAGAAAATTTTGAAACGAGACTCTCTTCACCAGGTACGTCTTAGATCCGATTTTTGACATGTAGATAAATTTTAAGCACAAAAAGTTCTGGCTAGGATTGTTATTGTCTTCCGTTGCGTGTTACAAACACCTATACACAATGGGACATCATGCTTGAGAAAAGAAACTCTAGGACTCAAATTCAAGAGGATTGAACGTAGAAAAGGTAATATCTTCGTCCTCTACTTGATTATAGTATTGGATTAATGATTACAGACTCTATTTCATGGGATATGAATTGATGGGTTTGACAGAAAATCATGAACGGTTATAGGTTTGGGTTGTTGATTGTTGATTATTGGTTAAGGGTTTGTTTATCTTATGGGTGATGAAGAATGATGTTGATTATAACCATTTGAGATTTTACAATTTATCTAGGAGCAAGATAATGGGTTATTGGGCGTAGAAACACCATTAATAAGGACTATAAAGCTTTGCACCCCACCAAGTGTGTGATAAAATGCCTAAGTGACCAAAATATGAGTATTATTGCTAATATGGAATCCATTTGACTTGTATTGCTATAGATTAAAGTAGAAAGGATTAACAAATGTTGTATTACGCTCAAGAGCAAGAAGTTAAGGTATGTGGGGCTAACTCTCTACATTTTGGAATGTTTATGATTCTCCCTGCGTTTCATTGTTATGACTATTACAAATTTTCTCAAAAAGTAATTATGCCTTAGTTCCATGAATAATTGTAGAACTTCTATTCTCTAGATGACGTGGTTTCATAATTCATTCAATATCCCATAAGTCTCAGTTATGACAAATCAATTTATTACGAATACACATTCCAGTTAAGTCTTATTCAGCATTTCAGTATCATGTAACTCAGTATGGTTCAGTATTTCAGTATCAAGTATTGCATTATGATTCTCAGTTCCTTATTTTAAATCCTGAATATTGAACACCTGTATTTGGGTGAGGTCGTAATTCATGTTTTATGCATATTTGGGCTTGAGGTCGTAGTTTATGCTTTATGCATCTTTGAGCCTGAGGCGTAGTTAGGTATACGTATACTTGGGCCCGAGGCCGTAGCTTGTGCACACATATATTGGGTATGAGGCCGCAGTTTATCAGATAAACAGGTTGTTCATCATTCAGAAGAGGGAGTATTCATATACTTACTTCCTTGTTCAGTTAGCAGTTAAGTTTCAGTTTCAGTATTTACAGTTCTTTCCTTCAGTTATTTTACATACCAGTGCAATTCAAATGTATTGACGTCTCTTTTTGCCTGGGGCCTGCATGCAGGTAACGATTTACAGGTTGACGATTCTGCTTACTAGGACATCTCGTATCAGCTATTGGTGAGTCCCAGTCTTTCGGGGCATTATCCCTCCCTTTTTTTAGTCTTTATAGTATTTCAGTTAATAAGGTATACCGGGGACCTTGACCCAATAAACAGTTAGCATTTAGTTTTCTTTAGAGGCTTCATAGACTATAGCCCAGTCAGTCAAATATTAGCATGCTTTTTATGTGTTAGCCTTGTAGAATACTCGTTTATACTTGCAGATTTTTCAGTACTTTCCGCATTTATGATATTACAGTTAGACTCTTTAGTAGATCAACATATTGCATGTTTATATTCAAATACAGTTATACCACGTGTTGATCCAGCTACCCAGTATCACATGTAGTTAGGCACCGAGTGTCGTGTTACGCCCAGGCCATGGTTTGGGGCGTGACATTCGACTACTAAATAAAAGTACAAAGTGCTTGATTGTACCTTTTTCTTTTATTTCTAGCAAACAAAATATTGAAATATTGTTGTGATTTAACGGAGGAGAAGTGTGAAAAATTGATAGTATATGATTAATTAGGGTATTCATTAATTAAGATTACAACGAAAATTACATTTTACCCCTTTAATGGTTGGTCAACTTTTCCAAAGTTGCCGGTCAATCGTCGGAGGTTGAGGTAAAAGGATGAAAATGATAAATGTTCAATGTTGGGGGAGATGTGTTTGATTTTTAACGCATAGTTGGAGGACTAAACTGATTTTCACTCATTTCTTATTACATATTCCAAGTTAAATTAACTTTTGAATCATGACTATTGACTGGTGAAGAAGCAAAATGTTGGGCCAAATGTGATGCTTTTGAAATGAGAGAGGTTCCTTAATAAGAAAAGACTATAATTCGGGTGTCATTGATTAACTAAATAAAACAAAAGAAGTGGTTAATTGGGAAACCTCCAATACTATTAAAAAAGAACACTGTTGTCCAAGTCTCTCACCTCAGTTGCAAATGGCAAGACTCATTGCAGGCCTTTGGCAAACCAAATACTGTGAAAATGACTAATAAAGAGCTGCACCACCAAAACCATTGAATACTGTGGAGAGTGCAGGCCTTAACCTCATTATATCAATACTCCACCACATAAAAATGAAACAAATATTGTGGAACATTCAGCCAAATAATTCAAGAAAAGTTCTTGTGAAAATACATATACACTATTGACTGAAAGAGATTGAAAGGTATAACAGAAATGGGGAAGGCAAGCAAATGGATCAGAAACTTTCTGATGAAGATGGGTAAAAAGGAGGAAAGAGAAAAGAAAGAAGAGACATCAATAGAAAGTATGGGAACCCCAACAGCAAGTTGCCCATCAACTCCCAAAGTGAAAAGGAGATGGAGTTTCAAGAAATCATCAAGCATGGAGAGAAATAACCATAAGAGTAATAGGTCTTTTGACTTGACTTTCATTCACAAACTAAATACACAAGGCTCAATGCTGGGGTTTGACATTCTGGAGAAACACAACAAAGCAAGCCTAACAGCAAAAGGAGCTATAGAACCAAAGACCTATATTACCAGAGGTGTTAAGAATGCAGCTGCCACCAAAATCCAAGCTGTTTTCCGCTCTTATTTGGTAACCATTCAAACTCTCAGTCTATTCTTGTTTATTTTCCAACCTAGGTTTACCCATGCTTGGTTTATTCGATCCTCAAAATTTTGTACTTTCCAAGTTACTTATCATGTGGAGGACCTTGTTCCCACCTTAAGGCAAACAAACATGTACAGCTAAACTGTGCGATGATATTCTGCTCATTAGTGAAATAAACAATGTTCAGTGGTAAAAGGTGAAAGTTGGCTTGAAAGCATGATTGATGTTTATGCAGGCTAGGAAAGCATTGCGTGCCCTAAGAAGCCTAGTAAGATTACAGGCATTGGTAAGGGGTCACCTAGTGAGGAAACAGACAGCAGCAATGGTCAAACGCATGCACTCTCTTATGGTCATTCAACTAAGGGCTCGTGTTCAAAGAGCTCAAATGGCTGAAGAAGCACAGACCCCCAAATCAAGAAAAAGTCAGAAAGTATCATCTGAGAATAGTCAGCTTACCAGAGTCTGCAGTATTGTAGGTCTCCTTTTTTTCATCTGCATAATTTAGCGTACAATAAAATGGAAATGATAAACACTTTAAATGGCAGGAAAAGATGGATGTTAGCATTCAAGAGAAAGGGAGAGTCCAGAAGAAAAATAGCATAAAGAATGAATCTGCGAGAATGGAAAAGGGATTGAACACCTCTGAATCTCATCGCCTTTCAGTATCAAGGAGGGACTATCATGTACTTCAGACATGTCGAAGTCCCACTACACTGAGTGATATGAGCACAATAAGTTATGACAGTCATATAGAGGATTTCTCCTTCAAGATGGCAGAAAAAGGTTCTGAACATAGCTCTAATGTTTCAACAACCATATCATCCAATACCCCATTTTCAATCGCACAATCAGAAAATCCAAACTCCATATTTTCTAGTGCTCCTTTTGCACCAACATACATGTCCAATACAGAATCCTCAAGAGCAAAAGCTAGATCACAGAGTGAACCGAGGCAACGACCCAATTGGAGCATTAAAAGAAAAAGCAAGCGCATACCATCAATGGATGGGATAGCAGGAATACCTGATTCTAGCAGGGAAGAAACACCTACTCACAGCAGGAGACACAATGTCCCAGAAAGCCATGAAACCTGGTTACTCAAGCTCTACAACCCAGCAAAGTCCTCCAAGCATGTCAAGATTGATTCCCCAGCATAATGTCTATCATTTCACCTGTGGAAGATCTCTCTCCTGTGTACGAGGTTAGAATGGCTAGCGCATGAGATCTGTAGCTACTTGTCGCGCTCACTCTAAGTATCCAAGTCTCATCACTTCCATTTACATCAGCCTCCTTTGAGCATGTACTGGTTCCATCCAGTCTATTTAAACTTTCATTTTTCTTAAAAATATCTCTGTTATTAGAGCATCCAAGTGCATAAGAACTGCAAATGCACCCCAAAATTGGGATACACGCCCAACTTCTGATGAATACTGAGGTTGAAATTCTTTAGCTTGGTCTCTCAAGTTGAGTAAATGCAGTAAAAATTAAAAGAGACAAGAAACATAGCAAGCACTCTCTAGTTGGGCGAAAATAGATGCTAACATTGGGACTTCCCATCCAGAAGCAGTAATATTTCTAGTGGATTCAAAGACCTGTTCTCTCATCCATACTATCCTCTCAGTCCTGCATGAATTCGCTAAATGTGCAAGGGGTAAGTGTAATAGGAGATCCTAGCTATGAATTACCGTATCAGCTTATGACTATGCCTCTACGCAGCAAAATCTGGGCACCTAGTGAAAATATTACAGCAAAGACTACTTTATACACATTGAATGTTCATTAGAACTAATCTTCTTGTTTAGAAGCATTTTCTTTGATGCTCTTGGCCAACCAAATAGCTGTTTCCCTAGGAGAAACTTTTTCAGGTCCAAATGGCTTCAATAAGACACCAAGTTCATCAAATCTATCTTCTTGCAAGAGTCTGGCACTGAACTCAAGTAGTCCCTCCAGGGCTTCGGCCCGTTGTTTATAAGATGACATGTTAAAACGGCGGCGTCTTGTGTCAGATGAGGTTCGACTAGATGCACCAGCAGTGGCATTTTGATCAGAAGAATCAGTTATATCCTCTCTATCCGCATGCACCATGGGGCCTTCAAACCCCCGCCAAGCATCATTTGAACTCAGTCTATCAAATTTACTGTCAGGAATCTGTATGGTACATTTGTCTTTCATAACTGAATACTCAGCTTGTGGTGAGCTAGAGGAACCTTGCGCAGAGTTTGATGATGTTCGGCGTGTAGGATGGAAAGGATCTTCATATGAGGCTAATGGAAACTCAAGCATCTTGTCAATTCGAGGGGCATTGACAGAAACATCAGGAGACTTGATACAGTCAAGGAAACTGAGACTCGGCCTTCGAGGTATTTCTTGAACTGCAGCCTTGTTTGTCAATGGCAAAGATGCCCTACGAGTCGTAGAAACAGATCTCTTCACCAAGGTTCGTGAAGCCTGTCAAGCATAGGGTAGTCAAACAACAGGTATAGGGAAGACATCGCCAAGGGAAATTTGGTTAAGCAGGCTAAAATTGCATATTAAGTCATATTACAACTTTAAGCGCACTAGCTTATATCCATGATTTTCAGAACACAGACACGAGCAACTACATGTTATCTTCTTCTTTTCTTTTCGTGCGCTCTGACGCTGTCCCTCTCCCTCTCTCTCTCTCTCTCTTTTCTTCTACTTTCGCCCAGCTGGGCCTGAATGCAAATGGAGACTAGCATTTTTATCTACCGCTTCAACGCTTTACATACTCTAGGAATCCAAATAGATAAAGGACTAAGAAATTATGCAAGACGAGTAATCCATCAAAAATTTAGTGATAAGAAAACACAAAATCATATGATCTTTTGCAATGCTAGCAGGGAAAATGAAAAACTTCTGATTATTTTTTTTGCAAACACGTCTTATATTTACCAAGAGGGAAAAATGAAAGTTTAACAACAAAATAAAGAGAAATCATACAAGGTCAACAACCAGAAATTTATTGGTTTGGTGGCATTACGCATATCTGAAATGTTGTATTGGTTGCTTAACAAAACGACATATTTACCTAGAGAAAAAACCTAAACTCATATTGCCTCCACCTCGTGCGACACAATTTGATTTGATACACAATTTAAGATTTTTTAAACCCACTATTTTATCACAATAATAATGGTGGAAAAGAATATTAAATTTGTGGTTGGAATAATAATTTCACTGAGAAAGCATCTCATCTAAGTTTAAATTTGAATAATAAAATGATTTAAATTCTTGAAATTTGAATATTATTATGAATTCACATCAAACCATTTGGATATCCTACAATAGATGGTGTCATACAAATTAGGACAGCAAGAGTAATACAGAAGATTTGGAGAATCCTTCACAAAGAAACAGCAAGTACTAATTGTTGTAGCACAAGCAAAATTTTCAAGAATGAGACGGGTATAGTTCTAACCTATCGTATGATAAAACTATGGAGTTGCTACTATTCTGTTTTCTACTCGGTTTGTTTTGACAAAACATATTTTTACAAGGTCAGTATCCCCTTATGTCCATATAAATGCATATCTACGTACACGCCAGAAAAGACAAAAAATTTCAGATTTAGCTAACTGACGAGGTGGATAAAATAAATATTGAGTCAAGACCAAAGTAACTAAAATCTTGAAAGCTATTATACTAATAAGATAATTTTTTTATTTTTTAAGAAAACTAGATGATATTAAAGGAGTTGAAGTTCGCATTTTGAAACAAGCTAATCTTGCCATTCTCACAAGAAATGAGCAGGCAGAACGTATCTGAAATGTTCAATGTTTAAAATGCAGATATCAAGTCCAGATGTCCATAATCCACAGCTTAAATCTAAAACCTTAAACAGAAGCAGTTTTACTGCAGACACAAATTAGAGGATCTTCAATTATCTTTGATTCAAGTAAGGGAAGGGGAAAGAAAAGATGGGAGTGACACATATTCTTCATGGTGAATGTACACTCTTTAACCTACATTGTTTGATATTCTGTAATTCCTTTTTGTTAAGTCAACCAGTAAAGAGAAGTGATCACCGGAATTAACTAGCTAAAGTCTAATGAAAGAAATACCACATGTACATAATTAACGTTACAGTCCCAATACCATCTCATTTTCATACATGAGTGGAGGAATCGAAAACATGCTGAAATGAAGGATCTTCACATCTTGATTTTAGTTGCCCTCATATTTTACTCCCTTGCCAAATAAGCAAATACCATTTAAGTTACCCTCATATTTTCTTTTCATCATATCTATGGTCGTGTTAGTTTTTAGCCGAGTCCTAATAAAACATAGGCTAACACAGAATATCTAATTTAATTTGGCGAAATATATCCCTGGTTTGGGTATTCCAACGGGTTAATCAAGATTCAAATGAAAATAACTTTTTTTTAAAAGGCAGGTTAAAGATCCAAACTGAAAATAGCATTATTAGGTCAGATTTTAGGATACCATCTTCTTTTTTCACATATAAGTTGACACAGTTGAAGATTAGTCAGAAACTATTTCCAGAATTTGTTGTTATGAAAAACAAACTAGTGAATCTATTAGTTTTAAAATATTGTTATTTGCACATTTTGATGTATATGAGTTGAATCGCTTGGACGTTGTCTAGAATAAATCCATTTATCTTTTATAGAATAAAAACAAGTAAAACGAATAACCTTTTACTTGTAGCCTTACCATTTCATTGTTCCTTAGCTCCACTTGTCTTTTTGGAGTAGCTGATTTCGGCACGATCACTTTTGGATGCTTGGTCACAAGCATAGCTTTTGAAGTGACTTTTTTTGTGACAGTTGATCCTCTTTCAGGGCTTCCAACAGACAATTCAGATACTCTGCTTGGAGTTTTTGGATGTCTCCGACTTGAAAAAGTATAGTCATGATCAGAAACACTAGGATTCAGAGTCCTATCATTTCCACATGACATCCGCTTCTCCCTATTCTTTGGGAAAGGTGTGCTTTCAGAAACTGCAAATCTGGTTTTTTTTACATCATTATCAGGCAAAGAAGCAGGTAAACTGTTACGCCTAGGGCCATTAAGTTTGAGATGAGTATTAATCACATATGGTTGAAGGAGTGGATTTCTAAGAAGTTCTGCTGCCTGTCAAATTATAAAATATATAAAAAAAAAATTGTCAGTTTGAATATATAATAAAAGTGTACCCATAAGTATTACCAACCAAAAATAAAAATAAAAATAAAAAAGAGCAAAAAACAAAAGATAAAGAATTGAATGTTTCTACTATCGGATGAACCATAAGTCAAAAGGAAGCATCTTACATTATGGTGTAAAGCACAGGCATGGAAGGCAGGAGATACAAGAAAGAAATGTAACAAACAATAACGTCATATTTTCGGACAACCTATCCCCTGTAAATGCCCATGACAACTTCCTGGACTTTGTCAGTTCACATTCCTTTTTGTATAGTCTCTTTTGTGTCAGAGCTGACAGTCAATTTCTAGTTCTTGATATGCTTTTGTAAGTTTGCATCTTCTGGATGCCAGTAATCTAATATTTGCTTTAAGGTACAGATGTTGAGACAGCACTACATCATTTATAAGCTTCTGTTTATTTATAAAAAATAACTCCATCATATACAGATTACTATCCTAAAAAAATTCATTCATGCAGATCGCGTCATATGTACAGTAAATCACTAGTTCAGATTTCAATGAACCCCATAGGAGATCTTAAGGTAATAGCTTAACGTGATAAGACGTAAATGACCCTATGTAAATACAGATAAAGAGAAATTCATACGCTTGGCCTTAGTTCTGGGTTTTTCCGCAGCATGCTTTTGACAAGACCTCGGCTGGAAGGCAAATAAGAAAAGTGAATAAGCAGAGTGGTCAAAATAAAGGATTATCATGCATGGGTAGAGTTTCTCATAGATAAAGCCAAAAAAGAGTTCAATACACAGTCACTGAGGCACGCAAACATCCCCTCCAAATTATATTGCAACAATATCTTAATTTGGTTCACATTCTATGGCGCACTTTTGCATGAGATTTGCGCTGAAACATGATTATGTAAACACTGGCATTGGGTAGCTTACTGAGTGTACCATGCTCAAATATGAAAAACTTTACAACTCACTTTTTTCTTAACTCAACCGCCTTGTCAGATAAGAGCTGAGAGATCTTTCGCAAAAGGTGTATCAGTCATTTAACCCATAGTGAGTTTGACTTGACTTGGTTGCCAAATACCCTAGAAAGTTTTCTTTCAAACAACTACATGACATACTTGAAATTCGTGCCTGACACAATCTTCTTCTTCTTCTTTTTTTTTTTTTTTTTTTTTTTTTTTTTTTTTTTTTTTTTTTTTTTTTTTTTTTTTTTTTTTTTTGTGTTTGATAGGTAGGGTCTGACACAATCTTCTTCACCAATTATGCTAAGAAAATTTCGCTTGAAGTGCCTCAATTTCCGGATTTCAGTTTTCCTTACTAACAAGAGTAGTGCATTGCAAATAGAGGCTTTAAGAAGTGAAGAATAGATTCTTCATGTCGTCATATTAATGATTCCTAAAACAACCTTGAGTAGTTCATCATCATAATAATGACCTACCACCTGACCTCCAACTTATGCACTATCTCCGTTCACTATATTTTCCCTTTAGATGGCATCAAGTAGAAATATTGTTTTAGAATATGTCCTCCACCAAGGGATAAGAAAGGTCGGGAGGGTAGATGCAGTAAAAATGATCGCTGCTTTTTCATTGGCTTCTTTTTTAGGTTGCTAAATTTTTCGCCTTTTACACCTCAATTTATTTTACAGAAATCTATTTCAGAACCTGATGATAAAGACAAAATTAATTCCATTCATGCAAGTTAACACAAGGAGGCATGTCATTCAATGGACATACCGGCATAGAGGGAACTAAAAAGCCCTTAAGTGTGGGTTAGTGTAATTTAACTGTAAGATCCTTATGTTGGCCTTTCTTTTAAACAAGAAACGCTTATATACTGGACTTAACTAAAGTAAAACCGAAGTTCGACACATCCAGTTAACTTGCAACAATTTTGTTCCCATCTGTTGATTGACTGTTTATAAGTTTAAAATAGATATGTATATCTTAAGATAGTTCTCCATAAAAAAACAAATCACTTGGAAAAAAATAAAAAGAGAGGGTTTCCTTCAATAGGACTAGAAAGTCCAACTTTAGAAATCACAGTCCTAAATAAAAGGGCAGCACTTATACATACAAACATATACATGGTTCCATGACAACATAAATCTCAATCAAATGAATGACTTACAATGGACCAGAGTATTTTGTGGGAAGAGGCGCCACAATAGACTTGTTTATTTTGTTGATGAGTGCTTGCATATCCTATGCCAACATGCACATGATGACATAAGTTTCAACATCCAGAAATATCCGACAGAAATAGGAAAGTGAATAGTACAATGCAAAAGCCTTATAACATATATTGATACACATAAGCAACAGTGATTAGTTTCTCAAAGCACTAGAAGTAACATTACCAAATAACTACATCATAAGTGAATCATAAAACAAAAATCCAGTGATTGACGTATTATAAGGAAGATAAGGGCCATGATCACCCTATGTACTCATTTAAAACAAGACAGATAATAATAACCTATAAACTCATAAAATGAGGAAATCATTGGCAGCACAATGAATAAAAATCGGATGCCATTGTTCATAAAGAACACTTGATTATTTCTAGTTTCAGTAGGGCCCCAGTGGGAAAATGGAAAATCCACATGGGCTCATTAGCTAAATCTCGGCAATGTCCATAAACAAAATATATCTTTAGCTAATTTCATATATAACTAGCACTAGTAAATACTATCCAATTTCTCATACACGTGTCTTTCTTCCATTATATATCGTAGGTTCAATCCTTTCTCAAGAATCAAGCTCAGCAGACCCCACTAAACTTCATGTTCTTAGTTTCCATCAAGTGCTACACGTTTGAGTCTTTTTTAACATCTCTCCAGATTCATGATACCAACACCTAGAACATGCACAGCTACGAATTTCATCTTAAGTTCTAGAGAATTCTCCACAACTATTTTTAGTGGTTCAACAATGGACATCTGACTATCTGTGACAGCTACAGTTCTCACTTCTTTCGTAAAAGAAAAATCTACAACCTGCAATAACTAAAATCTTCACATGATGTGGGTTGAGAACCATGAGGTCTCACAAATCTAAATCAGAGGCAAAACCACTAGGTGATTTCTTCCCATTTGTCCAAGCCTTGGAGGACAGAGTTGTCTGGTACCTGCCGGTGGGAGGTATCCCATGGAACTAGTTAAGGTGCGTGCAAACTGGCCCGGACATCAGAGTTATGGAAAAAATGACTTCTAAAAAATATGGGCTGCATTTCAAAATGCTGACAAGGCAATAACTTGAGTAATAAGGTTAGACAGTAACAAGGTTCAAAGTAACCTACAAATGCCTTGAATGCAGGCTTAAGCGCAGCCATTTCATAAATGCAGCATCCTGGATGAAAAAAATCGAAGAAATGTCAGTACACCTTCACATTAAGTGCCAACTAAGCATGTGAATCAAACATTGCATCAAGCACCGATGTGTGCTGGCATGTAACATGTGTGCCACTTGATGTATATTTGTATTACCTAGGGACCATATGTCTGACTTGGATCCATAAGGTATGTCTGCAAGAAGCTCAGGGCACATGTAACTGGGGGTTCCAACAATCTGAGAAATTAAGCAAGTATAAATTACTTAAACAATACTCAAAAACATGAAATCTTTTGGATATAACATTACTTACAGAGGAAGCAAGATCATCCGAAGTCAACATCTTGGCAAGTCCAAAATCACCTGCAGTAGTACTTGTCCCTCAGTAAAATCTTAGAATTTTTAGAACTTTCAAGAAGCTTGAAATGCAAAATGTGTAAACTAACCTAGACGAATATCTTGCTCTCTTGTTAGAAATATATTTGAACACTGCAAAAGATGTTACAAACACAGAGTTTAAAAGAGCAGCAAAGTTAAGAAGTAATAAGAATACGAATCCACCCAGTGAAAAACAATTGCAGCGAACCTTGACATCACGATGAAGGATGTGATTCATGTGCAAGTAGTCAAGAGCCATTAAGAGTTGAACAAGCCACTTGCACAGTTTCTATTGACAGTTCATGACTCGGGTTAGAAGCGAATGACACACAAATGACAGCTTTTTTTCTCAACTTTTGAAAATAACTCGTTAACTATAGTTGAACATTGGAGCAAAAGATTTAAACAGCAGAAGGTTAACCTCTTCAGGAAAATGGATGCCCTTTGTTTTTTTTATGGCCTCTGACCTGCAAAGTTGAAGGAAAATAGAGGTCACTGCACTGAAGTAGGCATGCAGTTATTATGGCTACTTCCAAGGTCATTAGAGACAAATGGAATCAAACTAAATAGTTTAAGTACGAAAAGTTACTCACATGTCACCACCTTCGCAGTAACCTATGACTATGCATACATAACAACCCTGCAAGAGAAGGCACAAAAAGTAAAATCCTCATTTAAGCTTCGAATATATCCATTCAATAAACACCCTCAGCAGCCACGTGGTGCTACAACACATGTAAAGAAAAATCAAGAATGTCCCAACTAGCAAAGGAATGTTAAGAAAAAGAGAGTAAAAGTGTTCGAAAACAAGAGCTTGCCAGAGATCTTAGTAGAAGTACTCCTAGAATTATGTCAGCCACTTGTATGCTTCTTAATTCTTAAGATATAAAGGGTACAACCTCATCTAGGAGCAACTTCATTGTACTTGTCTAACAAACAAATAGCCTGTAAGAGGTCCAACATTGCCTAGTTGCAAACATAAAGAACTTACGATTCTACTTCAAACTTGTCTACACAGCTTTTATCTAGTCGTATTCCCACTTTGCTCATGTAATGTGGGTTTAAATCTAACCACTAATTGTATAACAAGCTAACAACAGCCTACTGGAGAATAAAATCTATTTCCCTACCAATAACTTTGTATCAAAAAATTTAAGTGATTCATAGACAAGATAAAAAGTAAAAAAAAAAAGAAAAAAAGAAATACAAAGTGACTTATCAAAACAAAAACAAAACAAAAAAAGCTATGGACTGTTTGTTGAGTGCATTTAAAGAAACTCTGTGCACATCCAGGTGGATAAGTAGGGGATAAAAGCTGCATAGAAAAGTATGCACGTATAGTAGCTGATTCGTTCCCTAAGATGACCAAGAGCTGGCAATTAAATATGTGCTTGAGCACTTTGACAGTTTTGAATCTGTGATCGCAAATTGACATGCATCATTATCTCCCTTATTCTTTCCAAAATCATAGTGTACTAATAGTATTCCAAATTATAGACAAACAACTTGTGCCCAAACACACTCCATTAAGGTTGCTCTGACATTTCAAAGACATCAAAATTTGTTGCCACATAACAAATTGAGTTCCTGCAAAAATTTCCTTTAAAAAGTTATTATTGGTATAGGGGTTTGCCTATCAAGAAATAATTGGCTTCATTAGTTATAGAACTTTCAAACAAATTTCACTTTCAGATTTACCTACCCAATACTTCTGCATGCTTTATTTAGGATAAGGGACATGGAAGTGCTTAATCTCATACTCCCAAAAGAAGAAAACACATACATCAAATGTTTTATCAAAATGCCGAACGTATCAAATAAAGGAATGAAAAGAACATGACTTGAAAGATAAGTACAGTATCAAATTTATTTATTTTTTCTCCTTCTCAAAAAAAAAGATAAGTACAGTATGCAACCTTCTCCACCCATGAGTCTTTGTACTCCACAATGAATGGATTTTGCATACTCGAAATAAGGGCCATCTACAAAATAAAATAAATTAAACAATAGGGCATTTTAAGAAAGCTCAACTACAAAGCATAATATGGTTTAATATGCATATGAAGAAGTACATCAAGTAGCAATAGAAGTATTCGGTGAAAATGATTTATTTTCTTTACTTTGAAAGGTTCAAAAGAGATGCAGTTTCCTTTTTATTGAAGATCTTATTGTCCCTTCAAAATCTAAAATGTACCTTTTACTAGAAACTGAAAGCTTGGAATACCAAAATAGAACTCAAAATATCATTTCTGAACCTCTTTCAAGGCAGATGTGTAGAAATTCTTGAATATGGTAGAAACTCAAGGTTTCCTCAATGTTTCCTAGGATACGGAAAGCCCAGAGGTGAGAAGATGCGCTGCTTTAAGCAGAAGTCACAAACCTCCTGGTGTGCATTTCGGCGAGTCCTGTCTGTTTGTCGAGCGAGACGAATCTTTTTCAATACATACCTTGAAATAAGAAGGAACATGAAAGAATAAATTAATACTTGTCTAACAAACACCAAAAAGCAATTGTTCACAGACATGTGTTTTTGATAAGTAGCAATTGCTCACAGAATTGAAGAGTTCATATACACTTCACATAGTAGAAGTGCAATAAGTGACTATATTATGTGGCTTATATAAATAACTATGTTTTCTAGTTCTTACTTCTTCTTTTCAAGCTTATGCCTCACAAGAACTGCAGAGCCAAAAGCCCCTTTGCCAATTTGCTCCAATAATTCATACTGCTCCATTGGACCCGTAACTGATCTTCCCCTTCACAGGTCAAACTTCAAATTGCACCAATCTCGTTGCTAAATAAAAAAAACAGAACGCATACATTAACAAACTACTAAAAGGCTACTAGTTTAGGCAAAAATAAATCAAAATAAAAAAAAAAGAAAGTTTCAACAAAATAATCTTTGTTCTACAATGGCCAAAAGGCTATTAGGATAGACATAGCTACACGTTATCACATATGCAAAACATCCACAAAAGAGATTTATTTTGAGGTGTTATGCCCCAAAATGGCAATGACCTAGTCCTGTAACTGCCAGAACTTAGAAATCATGTCAAATTGCTGAAAATCCTCAGGATAAGGTTCTTATACCAGAATACAACTGGAATTTTCCATGGCATTACACCGATCTAAGGAAAACAAATGCAATAAAGTGCCTTTTTTTGTGAAATAAGAAAAAACAACTCATTGTTTCCATGACATTGCGACAATTTATAAAAACTAATGCAGCAAGTTGCATTTTCTTAAAATTGCCCTGTCAGGCATTTGAACAAACATCTCAAGCAACCATAAAATACCCACACTCCAGATAGTGTTTAGACAACATTGTGAAAATACTAACAGTCATACATCATACACTCCAATATATTAACAATTACACATTCAAGAAACCAAATAAGTACCAAAACCCTTGCAGTGACACATCACACATTTTCAATTTGCATTTGAAATGTAGAAATAAATACAACAAACAAGATCAGAGACTGAGAGAAACAGGAAAACCCAAAACAACTCACACATTACTCTTATTAACAGTAAACAAACTTTATAAACCATATTAAACACTAAAAAAGAACAAAAAACAAAAGCAGATTTAAAATGTGTAGCTCAAAAAAAAAGGACCTAAAATTAGCATAAATTAGAGCTACAAATATGAAAATTGAAGTACCCAGAACTCACATTTTCAGGCATTGAAGTCAGTCAAGTAAGAAATGGGTCGTAGTCAAAATATTGAATAGATTCACTTCAATTTAAGTTGGAAAAAGGGGAAAAGTGAAAAAAAGAAAAAGAAAAAGCTGAAAAAGATAAACCAGAAAACGTGAAGCTTTGTAGATCACGAGCTACATTGAAGAATGCATAGGGCAATGGATGCGAAAACGACGTCGTTTGCTGTTTCAGAAGAGTAGTAGTAGAAGAAGTAGTAGATGAGGAAGAAGTGAGTCGTGGTAGTAGTGTTCTTGCTCTTCTTACTCTTACATACTGTTTTTTGTTTTTTGTCTTTTAAGAGAATAATACTAATGGGGAAATGAGATTCTTTATTTATTTATTTATGATTTATTCATTGAATTGTATAGGAGTATTAAGTTATAATAATGGAGATATATATTATAAAAGTGGAGAGAGGAATGGAGACAAAGGGGAGTGAAGAAGAAGACAAATATAGAGAGAGAAAAGAGATTAACGTTTAATTAAAGTTTAAAGATGGATTAGTTTATTAGTTTGGGGGATCTTAATGAAAATGAGAGTCGACACCCTCTTTGGAGACAACCCCACCGACCCCCCCCCCCAAAAGCTTGTATTTAATGTTCATTTGGTAAAAAGCTGAATGCTCGTCATGATTTTGCGTAATCTTGTTTTCACAAATTTAGCAATTAAATTAGTTTTAGAAACTTGCATGGTGAAGTAATAAATATATATACTTCTTTCCGTCCACAGTCACAGTGAGTGATTTTCTAGTTTTCTTATTTGATTCAAAATAAATATTTTCTTTTACATATTTGAGAATAAATTAATCTTATTTTTTTAAAATTTATCCTAATTTATATATCTCAATGTGTCAAGTTAATAACATGTAAATTTAATTAAAAGATAATTTAATCGAAATATTTATTTTTTTAAGAAATTAGTATTTTTTTGAAGGGTATACCAAAAATTAAAACGTCTTTATTATGAATGGAAAGGGGTTTAACCTGTATCGTACCCACCAATCAACCTCAAAAACATCAAGCTGACCGCCACCACCGTGAGTTGCCAACTTCATTTGTTTTTACAGCGTGCTGCATCAAATAATATGTAGAATGAAATTTCTAATTTTAAGCGATATTTACGTAAAAAAGATTTAAAATCCAGTCTTCATTAGGGTCAACTAATTGAAGGGGGGACCACGAGTATTGGGTGGGCCATAATTATTTGGAGCGTTTGTGGGGTATAGAACAGAACACACACAACTTTCCTTTACTCAATCATAAGGCTTTATCCGTGAAGTTCACCTTTCAGTCACAGGTTTCCGATTTGACCAAAAGTTTTCTTCTTTTGATATTTGATTCCAATGGTTGGTCTGATTATAAAATACGATCTTACTCTAAATGACGTGCATTAAGCGCCAGTTTTTTTTAACCTCATCAATTGTAAAGTTTTAGTCCCTTGCTTCACTATTTAATCTAATTATTTGTTTTGTATTTCCAATGGTCAATTTTATTAAATTTCGAAGCAAATCCCTTTATAATTCGAAATATATAGTCGGTTTTTCAAAATACTGGAAATATACTATAAAGTTAAAGTAAAATTCTTTTCAAAATATTCACGTTTTATATCTTAATATGATGAATCTATATTTGGTCGAATTCAAATTAATATGATTGTCTCTCGAAAATGTTAGAAAATGACTATTTTCATAATATATGAAGTTGTATGTCGAAATCTGACCACGTGAGAATGACCTCAAAAAGGGAATGCCAAGAAGGTAATCAAGTCGTGATTGGTGTACACAAGACACCGTAACAACGAGCGTCACGGCCACGGCCGACGTCGAATCATCAAAAGGCCTTTACGGCGTAGCACATGTTGTGACACTTAGGGAGGTCGACCTGAAGCGCCAACAGCAGGTTACATTACACCGGTCAAGGACCGTTGGATAACGGGTAACATCTAATATATATACAGGTTAAGAGAATGATAGAGGGGGCTTTTTTCCGATTCTCTCTTCTTCTTTTAGAACTTTCTCTAAGAGGAATTCATGGGCAACTCGAGAGAAGGTCCACATCTTTGTTCCACATATTTGTAATCTTCCTCATAAAATCGGTAGAGATGCAATCAGTAGCTGTTAATGAGATACTTTCTTGCTCTCCTTTATCATGTACTATAGATGATTGTATTGAGAATACAAGCTCATTATTTTCACTTAACGTCTTCTATAATCTTGACGACTTCGCAAACTTCACTATTTTCGATTTGTCCTATTCAATACTCCTCGATATAGAGTTAATTACTTTGGTTAAGATCTACCACCTATTTTACTTATTAATTCGTTTTAAGAAAAGATTAACACTTTTTTGATTAAACAGATTTAAAAAATAATAAAACTTCAATTGGTAGAATGTACGATTTCTTGTAGTTCAGTTTTTTTAGTGTGGCTTAATTCGACTTACTTTTATCTATGCAAAAAAGTCCAGTTTAATATATGCCAAATAAAACCAAATAATTTTTATCGGTTTTGATTTTTGTGTTCCCTTAAAAAAAAAAAACATTTACGATGTATTGTATTATTTACTTGAGATTTTTTAAGGCAGAAGGGAACAACATTTTAGTTAAATCTAACTTTCATAATTTTTCCCTCTAGATTAAATTTGAGGTGCTTTAGTTATGTTATAGTTCAATTCAACTTTCATTCTTCTTGGGCCTGGCTAGCATCTAACACATGAAGTGTCCGTAAAAACTGATTATTTAAAAATAGCCGGTGTTTGTAAAGTCATTAAAAAATAATCATTATTTTATTGCAATACGGAAAGTTCCAGCATAATATACTGGAGATCGATGCACATGTGTATGAACTTCCAACATATTATGCTGGAACTCCAACATAGGGAAAATTCCAGCGTAATATAGTGGAGACTGAAGCACTTGTGTACGAACTTCCAGCATATTATGTTGGACCGGTATATTATACTGGAACACCAGTATATTGTGACAACCCGACAGGTCGTTTTGAGTATCTGCACTTCACTCGGTATTTTGAGGGCTCGTGTATCTCCGTGTTATGTTATGGGACTTGTTGGTATGTTTGGACGTAGTCCCGAGGGGCTCGGGTGAGTTTCATATAGGTTTGGTCTGCGTTGCGCTCGTTTTTCTTATGTTTCGACGTCGTTTCTTCAAGCAAGAATAGTACCACATTAAGCAAACGAGCTCCGATTTCTGTTTTGATTGAAGTATTCGATCGTATCGTAATTACGGAGCCATAGCAAAAAGAATCGTCGAATTTGGACATCGTATGAGGAATTTATGATCATTTTACTGAAAATTGGGTTACTAATTTTTTTCAGATTAATTACGAAATTGCCACTAACAGCGTATTTAAATATTTGCACTATTTGCAAATATTAAAACATACATATCTCATTCATTATAAGGTCAAATTGATTGATTCAAAAGCCTAACTTGACTAAAATATCACAAGGAACCCATTTGAAGCATAAAAAGCGAGTTTTGGGATCGTTTGGCATGAGAAACGAGGCAGAATAGCTGAAAGAAAAATATATAAAATAAGGGTTTGTTCATTCGGTCATATTTTGAGTTGGGAAGCTCGGATTTGGGCGATTTTGGAGGTGATTTTTACCATATGGGTTGGGGTAAGGGTTATCTACTCGGTTTTGGTTATATTTCATGAATCCATCTTCGTTTTTGGGATTTGATTGATGATTTCAAAGTGAAATTTGGGGGAGTTTGCCTAAAGTTTCATAATATGAATTTTTGAATTTTGAACATCAATTTGAAGTCGGAATTGAGTGAAACTAGTATGGTTGGACTTGTAATCGAATGGGTTGTCGGATTTTGTGAGTTTTATCGGGTTTTGAGGCGTGGGCCCGGGTGTGATTTTTGCCCGAATTTGGGATTTGATTTAGGATTCGATCTTTATCATTTGGAATTGTTCCCTTGGGCTTTATTTGATGTATTTGAGTTGCTTTTGGCTAGTTTTGAGACGTTCGGAGGTCACTACGTGCGTGATGGCATTTTTGGAGCATCGCTTGGCTTGCTCGGTATTGTAATTGACTTGTTCGAGGTAAGTGTTTTGCCTAACTTTGTTGAGGAAATTTTTTCTCATAATTGCTATTGTTCGCCACATGCGGGGTTGATACATATATGAGATGACGAGCATATATGTATGTGCTGGTGTTAACCATGTTCGAGGGTAGATTGTGCAATAATTATGTTTTGTTGAATTTCGTAATTACCTTAATTCATGCCTTAAATGTTTTACCGATATTAAGAACGTAGTATAAAATGTTAGTAATCAAGACTTAGCCTAATATCACTTGATCAAATTTGATATAATTCTGAGAATACATTGATGTGTCTAGTTTGGTTCATCTCTATGCGTAATCACTACTACCTTGCTACGGTTGATATTTGAGGTGCTGGATTCTATACTTGTGTTATTGATAAAATGTGAAATTTGTGGAAGTACTTGAATTATACGGCCCTTGAGGGCTTATTGAATCATTGCTGGCTTAGAAATTCAGTGATTGAAATATGTTGGATTATTCGTTTGAACACTCTTCTCGATGTTATTTACACTTCCTTCCTTGCCATTTTATCGTTATTCATGTGCTTGGTGAGGAAGAGTGTAAAGCACGAAAGGTGATGTTGTGCCATTGTTATATTCATTATTATGTGAGTAAGAGTGTAAAGCACGAAGGGTGATGTCGTGTCATTGCTTATATCATTATCATGTGAGGGAGAGTGTAAATCACGAAGGGTGATGCCGTGCCATTTCATATACATTATCATGTGAGGAAGAGTGTAAAGCACGAAGGGTGATGTCGTGCCATTGTTTATATTCATTATCATGTGAGGAAGAGTGTAAAGCACGAAGGGTGATGTTGTGTCATTGCTTGTATCATTATCATGTGAGGAAGAGTGTAAAGCAGGAAGGGTGATGTCATGTCATTTCATATACATTATCATGTGAGGAAGAGTGTAAAGCACGGAGGGTGATGTCGTGCCATTGTTTATATTCATTATCATGTGAGGAAGAGTGTAAAGCACGAAGGATGATGTTGTGTCATTGCTTATATCATTATCATGTGAGGAAGAGTGTAAAGCACAAAGGGTGATGTCGTGCCATTTCATATACATTATCATGTGAGGAAGAGTGTAAAGCACAAAGGGTGATGTCGTGCCATTTCATATACATTACCATGTGAGGAAAGAGTGTACAACACGAAGGGTGATGCCGTGTCATTTCATTTATATTGTTATGCCTTTAATATTGTGAGGTCATGGCACAAAGGGTGTTTTCGTGCAGGTGAGGATGAGGGACATGCATTATGATGTGATATTTGTCTTCTATGTATACATTTCCGCCTTTACCTTGAGTTGTCATTGTCGCCATTGTATATTTTGTGTGATATGTTGTTATTGTCCCGTACTTGATCTCTATCTCACTTGTTGTTGTGTTGTCTATGTCTTCTATTTGCTTAACCTGCATATGACATGACTATTTCCTGCTTTTATAATTACACTCGTGTTGTATCTATTCTGTTGCACCTTAGTGTAAGCCTTCCACCATGCTAGTCCTCCATGCCCGTACTTGCTAACTTGTAAAGATCATGTGTTTCCTTCTTGTTTGCTATATTTGTACTTAGGCCTCCATCATATTAGTTAATTTATATTGTAACCCCTTTTCTCCTAATTGTGGTCATTACCTCTGTGATCCATGCTTAGTCTGTTACTGATGTTCTTCTGTACATTCTCGTTTATTGCTACTACTTGCATATTCCCTTCTTTGTCATTTCTATTGTCGGTATTTCTATCATTTGGTTGGTATTGTTTTACGCATATACAGTGATGATGAGATAAATGCACGAAGGGTGTTGTTGTGCCGTTAGACTTTATGTCTTGAGTACTTTATCACATTATGAAAGTATATGAGCTGATTGTCGTGGTTCGTGGGCTTTCGTTCTAAGGAATGGGCCGGTTGATATGTTGGAAACTGTTAAATTGTGATGATTTCTGATACTCTTTTATTTCCTATTACAGTCACATTGTGTACTTTATTCTATTATTCTGTCTTTTAATCCTATTTCTAGTTTACATTATAGTTTTTATTAATGAGTATCTTTTAACTAAAAAGCTCGTCACTACTTCGACGAGGTTGGTCAAGATACTTACCAGTACATGGGGTCGGTTGTACTGATACTGCACTTCTGCACGCTCTGTGTAGACTATTGGAGTGGAGCTGCTGAAGAAGTTGGGGGATGACCCTGAACATGTTTGTGTATTGTGTATAGAAGCTGCCACTTGTCCTTGGTTGTTTTAGACATTATTAATATGTTCATGTAGTTTTCAAACAGAAAGTGTATTTATTCATACCAGCTTTGTATATTCTAAGTCTTAGAAGCTCATGATTCGTATTACCAGTTCTTGGGTAAATTTGTAAAAGTTCAGATAAATCATAATTTAATTTTCTATAAGTTTATTTGGTTGGTTTCTTTGTTAATTGGCTTACCTAGCGGGTCAAGTTAGGTGCCATCATGACCGGTGATTTTTGGGTCGTGACATATATTATGCTGGAAGTCCAGTATATTATACTGGAACTCTAGTATAATATGGTGGAGTTCCAGTATAATATGCTGGAGTATTTTTCGGATTTTGAACAGTATTTTCGTTCAGATTTATCTTTACATGAAAAGTGGATAAATTTCGATTACTTTTGAAACTGTAACTATTTCTGAATGACCACTTGTAAATCTGGTTATTTTTGAATTTCTCCCGAAGTGTGCACATCACTAACACGAAGTATTGTGAGGCCCTATTTACTGGAAATCTTATAAAAATATCCAAAATAAATCTTAGTTTACCAACTCTAACTATTAATTATAGACTTGCCAAAACTAACCAAGTATATATAAAAATTAAAAATTTAAATAAATAAGAATTATTTATTTCCAAGAATCACACGTAAAGATCTCCTTCCATATTTCTAAGCGTAATCAACAACATTAGATTCAAGACATAAAGGAAATTCCGTGGGTGAGATAGCAAATAAGGTGATGAAATATAAATATGTGATACACAAATGACACACCATGTGATACGTATATCATCTTTTACCATGTTAATCTTTTACTTCGAATTTTCAATTCAAACCACCTCAAGACTCAAATCATCCCAAAACTGAAATTTAAACTTCTTACGATGTATCCAAACTATTCCAATAACACCCACTAAAAAAAAACTAAAATTTGACATGTTTTTGCCACAAATAGCTAATTGACTAATATTGGTAACATTTTATGGATTGACTAATTTTTATACTTACTTGTGAAATGGTAAAAATTGTACGGGGCGCCCTATTTGGTCGTCCTCATTTAACCTATACCCACTTTTTTAAAAAGTTTTAACTTGTACCAACTGTTTATATAACTTTAGGCCTCTTTCTCCTCCTTTTCGTTTCTGAATGCTGAAGATAGAGAGAACACCTGATATTTGTTATTTTAGCTCTTTACAACTAGGAATTAGCTTCTGGACCGTCCAGTTCGGAAATTCTAATTTTAATTGCTACTGAAACATGAAAGCAAGACTTGATTCCCTGTGCATTAGGTAAAGATGTTACATTTACTAATGGTCTTGTTTTATAGGGAGTATTGCTTTTTAAATTTCCTGATAATTCCATTATTCTAAGACTAAAATATACAATCAATAGTAGTTAGCAACTGGATCTTAATGACAACTTGTCATTGCTGTTTTAGAACTTCGGCTCTAAGAATGCTGAAGTTCATCAAATATAAACAAAAACTTCAGTTCCTAGAAATGCTGAAGTTCAGCAAATATAATACAAACTTCAGCCCTGAAGTTCATCACAAACATAACAAAGCTTCAGTTAAACACATGCTGAAGTTCAGCAAATATAGAACAAAACTTCAGCTGAAACATGCTGAAGTTCAACAAATACAGAACAAAGCTTCAGCTAAAACATGCTGAAGTTCAGCAAATACAGAATAAAACTTCAGCTACTAGAATGCTTAAGTTCAGCAATTACAAACAAAAACTTTAGCCAACACATGCTGAATTTCAGCAAATACAGAATAAAACTTCAGCTACTAGAATGCTTAAGTTCAGCAATTACAAACAAAAACTTTAGCCAACACATGCTGAAGTTCAGCAAATACAGAATAAAACTTTAGCTACTAGAATGCTTAAGTTCAGCAATTACAAACAAAAACTTCAGCCAACACATGCTATTGTTTTATTGAACTTTGCCATTTGCACTATGAACTGAAGTTTGTGTGATTGCTTTTGCAAGTCAGACTAAACTTCATGCAAAAATATCTGAAGTTTTGCTACACTTTAGGCAAAAAATTTTGCTACTTCAGGCCCGTATGCTTGAAGTTACGCGAAAAGTGGGTACGCTTGCAATTTTTTTTGCAAAGCGAGTATAAGTTAAAACGTGACCCAAATAGCGGGTATAGATGCAAATGCCCCCGTGGAATGACATAACTAGTAATTTTCCCTTTTTATTTTCTTTCATAGGATCTTCATGGGCTTTTTTTCAGTAGTGGCGATCCGAGCTCTCCGATCCGTATAGGATTTTGAGTTTATATGATTTCTTAGCATCAGCATCAACCAAAATTGTGTTCATTTAGGAAACTTTAGATGATATATTGTAATCTGATTTACTTATTAATTAGTTTTATTTACCGAAATTAGTGTTCAGTTAGTATGTGCAATGCTTCTTAAAACAATTGTTTTTGTACACTCAACAATCCGCCCCCTTCTCCCATGCTGAGTCACAGGCAGCGTCTCGGAAAGCACGGACGAGCCACATGCAGGAAAACTTGCACGTGTGGTTCTGGCCGGGGACAGTTTAGGTAGTCAAATCAAATAGGCCGAGCAATAAATATACTATGTCCTAATATGACGGGAAACGGCCATACCTTTATCTCATGTAGCATTTTCCTCAGATTTTAGGTAAGGTTTTTACACAAACCAATCTTGAAAATATTAATGATCCAAATATTACACAAATTGCATCATTAACTGTGTTTGCTGGATCTTATTCATAAAGTTAGCCATTTCTTGCTTTCTTTTTTTCTTTTTCCCCTTTGGTTTTTAAGTTCCTCATTGGTGTTCCATTTCTTAGAAAATAAAAGCCGCAATTAGGCACAAACATGTGACGAACCACAAACTCATATAAACAAAGTCACCCTCCAACTATTAGCTTTTTCACAACAAATCCACCCATTAATGTTCATGCAGCATTTTCAGATCATACAAAGTAGAATCATAGCAGTGAAACACTAAAACACAATGATCAGGTCCAAAGATCTACACTTTGGCACCAAGCAGTGTCATCAGGAACTTCCTGTAATCACCTGATGTATCACCAATAACTGCATTATCAAGACTGGTCTTGTTCACGATGAAATACTCTCCCCGTACTTTCATCATATCAAGTTCAGCTCGAGTTACAATGGCTCTTGTTAGAGAATCCTCATCAGTTCCTATCCCGACAATCGAGGCTCTGACAACCTGGCAATGCCAGCATACAAGATTATAATAAAAAGAAGGTACTTTACTGACATTGATCTGTAAAAACGAACTACAGGATGCTATATAACAAATGCTCTGCATGCTAAAATGTAGCGAACGTATAATAAGGTTGTTTTCAGCTTTATCCAAGTGTATAGACAATAAATTGCACCATTTGCATCTGTTTAGGAACAATTTACCCGACACAGGGGCGGATGTAGCGTATACTCGACCGTTCTATTGAACCCATAACTTTCGACGCAGGGTAAAAATTTATATATAAAAATTCAGTAAAATTGCAAAAATAGTAGATATGAATCCATATTTTTAAAAATCCGATGGATTCATTGCTAAAAATTTTAAAAGAAGAACCTACAGGGTTTAAATTCTGGATTCGCCTCTGACCCGACATCAGAATGACACGATATTTTGAAAACAATGAAATTAAGGTTTACATGATGAACCAGTTATAAAGCACTCTTTGCTATGCTGAGCTAATTTACAATCTCTAGAAACAGGAAACAAATAATAATGATGTACAGAGAGGACTACCAATGAGCTGCCGCATTTTTTCAGACTAAGTAATTTTGTTAATAGCCACAATGACTTGAACAAGCATGAAAGTATATTAAAGTTAAAGGAATTTGTTCAGACTGGAAAGAGGCCTTTACAGTTTCCATTGGTTTTGATTCCTCTGTGACCATACTTAGTAGTTTAACACTGCTAATAAAGCCATAGAAGAATAAAAATAAGAAAGGGATTTTGCATCTTATGATGCTGTTCATTATTTAAGTCTAGTCTAACCAGAACATCAATATGCAATCTGATAGCACTAAAAAATGTGATCTTTTAGAAGTAGAATTCAACAGGACCATTTGCTTGCATTAACTTCATGATAATAAGGTAGGCATGTGCTGACATTTAGGCAGAAGTGATAGAAAAAGGTGTCAGAAACGGGAAAATACTTCAACCAAAAAATAAAGAAGAAGAAGAAGAAAATACAAACAAATAAAGCTATTTGTGTTTAATTACCTCAGCAAAATGTTTCTCAGGAGAATCAATGCACCAGATAACCACCTTCAAAATAGATTCCAGCAGACCTTTTCCACAGCTTTTAATGTCCTGTAAACAAACAATTGAAGTAGATGGAATAAAGTACACATAAAAGAGAAAAGATCAGCAAGCAGCACTATGAAAAGAAGGTTATACATGCAGCTTGCAAGAAATGTAATTAACCTGGTCAATGGAGAATCCATAATTTTGTTTATAGCACTCAAAAGTTGCTCTAAGCTGATGAACATTCCTAGTGCTGATTATCATCAGAAAATTGTCATGATCCAACTGTTTTGTCCGTATGGCTTCACGAAGGATAGCAGCTTCTGCATTTGCAGTACTAAGATCCACCAATTCTTTATCATATCTATAGGACCTGACTAGACCAATAAGAATCTGGCAACATCCACACAACACATCATTTAATATAAGTCAGTATAATGCAACTCAACATCGAGAGCAATTATCAGAAAAGAGTGCTAGTTAACTGATAGTGAATCATTAGATGTCTTCAGTACTGTGCATGTTATATTTTAAGTCACTGAGGATAGTGTCTTTAGCTAATTAAATGAGATTGGTTAAAAAGATGTGTATCCATCAGCTAATATATGTGATCAGAAGTGACCATATGTACCTTTTGAACAGGCATAGGGACATTTGCTGCGACATCTTCTTCAAGTGAACAGTTGAAGAGGCTACAATATGCTTGTCTTACCATGATCAGATGATCAGGAGATGATGCACAAGCTATCTCTACTATCACTTGTAATTGGGTGATGGTTTTCTTTCTTGACTTCAAGGCTTCATTTGCTAGTCGCGCATCTCTTTCAGACGGCTCATATGTCCAAAGGATCACTGCTTTCTGTCACACATCAAAAGCTAAAATTAGCCCTTGAAAACTTGGGCATATAAACATGCTCAAATGGAGACTGAAGTTACATTCTGCTGCAGAAATAGTAATTTGATGGGGGCATTCTAGGAACATACAGAGAAGTAAGCCATACCACTCACAAATTTGCAACTTAAGGTTTTTGCTAGCATTTAGAGAAAACTTTTTGCAGTAACAGAGCTAGAATCATGAGTTGGAGTTTGAGAAGTGGAAAAGCTTATGAGATATGTGACATATGCCTATTCGCAATATGAGATACATAAAACAATGACAACTTAATGCTATTTAAAAAACCAATCAATGTTACGTAAGTTGCCATTTGTCTAGCAATTTAAGGCCTAAGGTCAATAGTTATTGGAGTAATATTCATGAACCAAATGAATCTTCGTTTTAATTATAATTGTGCTCTAACACTTTGCACCAGGTCACTGAGCAAATAATTAGGTCCATAAAATGCAAGAGAAGAGAGTGTACCCTGAAATCACCGGATAGTTCAGCAAAAATGTCATCGACAAGGGACCTGTTGTAAAGTTGCTCGTAGGTTTCTTTGATCTTCTTCCTCTGACTTGCATTTCTGTGCCCCAACACTGATATTACAGACTTCTCATTCGTTCCCAGTCCTACACGAAACCATGTAACAAAATCCTTGCCTTTATATCAATGAATAAAAAGATAAAACATACTTTAAAGACACATATTCAATAGGGAAAACATTGGAGGCAGGATCGGGCCGCGCAGGGCAGGGCAGTTTCATTTTTCCCAATCAAATTGCTACTAGTACCTTTTATGTACATGGAACAACCAGTGGCTAATCTCTTTCTTCCTATCAGTCAGAATCAAATTGCAATTAGCAGGCCGTAATTGCATTGGCCAAATTACTATTAATCAAGGCAAAATAAATAAATAAAAATTCACACATTGCCACATGATCATATTTCAGCAATTAATCGTGTAATCAAGCATGTACCATGGAAATTAATAAGGCGAGAACTACAAGAGAAAGAAAATTCAACAAAACAAGCCCTCAAGGGTGTTATCTTGGACACCAAGGTTCCAATTCACAAGCTAAGCTTTGATGGACAGAGTTAGACCAATACTTGTGACAGTGGGAGGTAGCACGGACGTAGGTACCTGGTGGACTAGTCTCTAGCTAAACTGATCTGAACACCATAGTTATTTTAAAAATATTCAACAAAACAAAAATCCAGGAACCAAAATATGCACTAGTCCTCCTCTCCAAGGTGAAGATCAAAGAATTCTCTTTACCCTCACTCCCAACCCAAAAACTGTTCCATCAACTTGTTTAAAGGGCAGTCCAGTGTACTAAGGTAATCCCGGAAAGGGTGGTACCACAAGATTTTATTGTACGCAGTCTTTCTGCAAAAGGTTCTGCGACTCGACCCCTGACCGCCTAGTCAGATGTCAACAACTTTAAGAGTTACGGCAAGACTCCCATTCCTTCCATCAACTTGTTTATGATATCTTAGTTATGAATCAAAAACTTGGTTGAAAATTGAAGTTACTTGTAAACTATATATGGCATAGGAAAAGGGAGAAATTCTACTGAAAGTAAAAGAGAGAAAGGAAAAGGAAGGAAATGAAGAGACCTTTGAAGGCTTTCATGAGTGATTCAGAATCTTCAGTTGGAGAAGGAATTACATCTGGTATCCTCAATGTACCCATTTCTTCTCTTCCTCAGTTGCACGTTCTACACCCAAGAATTACAACTTCTGCTTTCTGTTTCTAAGACTTTCAGTTATTCTTTGCTCTCCTTTCATGAAAGGGAAGGGCAAAAAAGTAAATAAAGAAAAGGCTTTGTAGCTAAAGAGACTACCCTTAACTTTTTCTAAAATCTCACTACCCATAATGCCCTTATCATTGTTTAGACAGCAATACCCCTACATTGAATTTTCACTCCTTTTTTATTTTTTTATTTTGTGAGAATGCAATTAAACAATTAACATTAATTACAAAATTATTTGCCCGTTCTTGCCGTCCAGCATTTATTTCCTTTCTTTCTTTTATCTCAACAACTTTTGTTTTTTCCTTCATTTATCAGATCTCTGGCTTTATTATCCAAAACATTACAGGATATTATTTTCGAATTAAATGCCTGTCACTTCCATCTCATTTTCGCTATCTTCTTGTATTATTTCCAATTTTCCTAGAAGTTATCGGCTGGGCATCGTCTTCCTTTCAGCCAAAAGTTTTGAGTTCCCCACGTAAAAGTTTTAAATCTTTTTTCTGCATTTTTATTTTTCATCTTTGGAATAGTTGAATGGAAAGAAAAAAATAAAGATAAACAAAGTGACAAAAAGAAATTTCAACAAATTTTGGATAAGGGAAAGGATAACTAAATGAGGATTTAAAAAAAAACGTATTTTCAAAAGTCGCGCAACTTACTTGTACCATCCGGGCACTAATTACTTTGAATTTTTCTTTAATTATGGAGTATAATACGACGACTATATACGTGCTAAAATTGGTCATATCAATTTCCGAAATGAAGTTGAACTAATTTTTAATAATTATTATAAAAGAATTTCCCCTCGCGTGAGTCAACTTTAAGTCACCCATAGTAAAAAAAATGGAGATGATAAGCTCGCATTGAGTGAGCTCTAATGGCGATTGAGAGAAGCCATGAGTACAGAAGCTTCTAGAGAATCTTTCTTTTTATATTATCAGAGAAGAGAGTAAAGTGCTTTACACGATGTATCAAAAATAAATTGGAAAGATTAAAAAATACTTCAGTGTATCTACTCCTATTTATACTATTTATCATGTACAAGTGATAAATACACATGTGCTTTAATACCCCTCCTCAAGTTAGAAGGGAGGAACTCACAACCAACTTGCTAAGTAAGTTGCAATGCTTCACTCCTGTAAGGGGCTTAGTGAATATGTCTGCCAGTTGGTCATTCGTAGAGATACGGTGCAGTGTAATGACACCTTCGTGTACTTGATCACGTACAAAGTGACAATCCACCTCTATGTGTTTGATGCGTTCATGGAATACAGGGTTCTTGGCTATGTGAAGTGATGCCTGACTATCACAGAAAACTGGAACATGCAGTGTGAAGGGGACTCCCAACTCTGCAAGCAATCTAAGTAGCCAGACTAATTCTCTCACAACCTGTCTAGCAGCTCTATATTCTGCTTCTGCTGAGGATAATGATATTGTTTGTTGCTTCTTTGATTTCCAACTGACTGGACCATCACCTAGTAACACAACATAACCATTGACTGACTTCCTTGAGTCAGGGCAAGCTGCCCAGTCTGAGTCACAGAAGGCTCGAATTCCATAATCCTTGTTGTTGGACAAAAAACATTCTAAATTTGGATCTCCTTTGAGATATCTCAATACATGGTAAGCAGCTTTCAAGTGTGTTTCTCTAGGGCTTTGCATAAACTGATTCAACGTTGCACACTATATGATATGTCAAACCTAGTATTGGTTAGGTAGTTCAACTTTCCCACTAGTTTTCTGAAATGTGAGGGTTCAGGTAATAGAGCCCCATCATTTGCATTCAACTTGGTTGAGGGATCCAGTGGAGAAGTCAAGGCAGAATACTTCATACAGTCAAATTCTAACAGTAGGTCCATTGTGAATTTCCTTTGTGATATCAATACCCCATCATCTTTGTATAGAATCTCTAAACCCAGAAAGTAGTGTAGTCTTCCTAGGTCTTTTATTCTGAAAGTCTCATGTAAATATATCTTTAGAGCTCCTATCTCTTCCAAATCAGTCCCTGTTATTAGAACATCATCTACATAGACAGCTACAAACACCATTGAACTTCCATGATTTTTGTAAAATAAAGAGTAATCTAGTAGAGAATGTGTGCATCCCTTGGAACAGAGGGCTTCAGTTAACTTCTCATACCATTTCCTACTTGCTTGTTTCAAACCATACAAGGATTTATTCAATTTGCACACTAAATCTGACCTTTCAACAGCTAGACCTTGAGGCACTTCCATGTAGGCTTCTTCATGGAGGTCTCCATGAAGGAAGGCATTATTTACATCTAATTGAAAGATGTTCCAGCCCTTCTTTACTGCTATTCCAATTAGAGTCCTAACAGTTGTCATCTTGATAACTGGAGAAAAAGATTCTGTATAGTCTACCCCAGCCTCTTGAGTGTATCCCTTTACCACTAATCTTGCTTTTAGTCTCTCTATACTGCCATCTACCTTGTGTTTTACTTTATAGACCCATCTACACCCTATTGCTCTTTTTCCAGTTGGAAGGGGGACAAGACTCCAAGTGTGATTGGCACAAAGAGTTTCAAATTCCCGATTCATGGCTGCTTGCCAGGCAGGATCAGCAACTGCCTCCTCATATGAACTGGGTTCAGTCTCATGAGAAATGGTTCTGATCACTTGCTTACTTTCAGAACTTAATGCATTGAGTGTGACACATTGGGCATTGGACATAGATGCATTGAAAGAAAGTGAGGTAGTGTTTTGGTCACTACTGGAAGGGGAGTCAGGTTTATTTGTTTGTAACTTGGGTAGTGAATAATTGTAATCTTTCAAGTAGGTAGGAATTTTGTGGGTTCTGGATGGTCTTCCTAAGGTTTCATTAGGTTGTTGTGTTGGTGAGTTAGGAATATTATAGTTGTCAGGAATGAGAGAAGATTCTTCTGAACTTGAAGTTGTTTGAGGACTAGGTTCCCTTACCCCTGACAGTGAAGAATCGGGTGACATTGTTGGGAGATATGTACTAGGAGAAGGAGGAATAGGAGGTGACCTATGAGAAGGAAATAACTCATGTGCTAGATCTGCATTTATTTGAGGAAATGAGGGAAAAACTCTATTGGAATTAGAATGCAAAACAAAAGGAAATACATTCTCATGAAATACAACATCCCTTGAAACATGAACTCTTTTTGTTGCTAGATTGAGCACCTTGTAACCCTTTGTCCTAAAGGGATACACCACAAAGACATGAGGTGAAGATCTGGATTCAAATTTGTCTTTGTGAGTCTTTGGGGTTGTGGGAAAGCAAAGGCATCCAAAACTTCTAAGGTGTGAATACTTGGGTTTTCTTTTGTATAGAAGTTCCAGTGGACATTTATTTTTGAGAGTGGTAGATGGAAGTCTGTTAATCAAATAGGTTGAGGTGAGTATACATTCTCCCCAGTATTGCATGGGAAGTTTGGATTGATACAGAAAGGCTCTAGCTGTCTCCAAAAGGTATTTGTGATTTCTCTAAACTATGCCATTTTGTTGAGGAGTGTATGGACATGTTCTTTGGTGTATAATTCCCTCAGATTGCATGAAGGAAGTGGTTTCAGAGTTTATAAACTCAAGACCATTATATGCTCTGATGGTCTTGATGGAGCAATCAAATTGGTTTTTCACCATGGCAGAGAAGGCCTTGATTACTTGTAAGGTATTGCTCTTGCAACTAAGCAGATGAGTCCAAATGCATTTGTTGTAGTCATCTACTAAGGTAATGAAATATTTATTCTTGTCATGTGTTGACACATGATAAGGCCCCCATAAAGTCAATGTGTAAGATTTCAAATATTTTGGTTGTTGTTGTAGTTCTTTCTGAGAAGGGAAACCTATTTTGTCTAGCCATTGGACATATTGGGCATAGAAAAGGTTGTTTGGATGAGAAGTGTAAAGGTATAGATTCAATCCCTCTCATTTTGACAAAGGGTAGATGTCCCAATTTATTGTGCCACAAAAGATCAATCATGTGTTTGTCATTCACAGATGTATTACATGCAAAATTAGTATTTCTTTCAGATTGCACATTAGAATTACAGTCATGAGAACAAGTGTATGGTTCAATCATAATAGGGGAAACAGAATTGTGCAAGCTAGATACATTATGTGAAGCTGAGTGAGAACTAATGCTATTGACACTGGTTACACTAGATGGAGTAGGTTGAGTGACTACATCACCTTTATTTGATGCACTAGATGAATTGTCAAACATTGAAGAGTTAGGTTTGCAGGGATATGTTTTGTAAAGATATAGACCATCCTTACTTTCACCAATTGCCAGATGCCTCCTCAGTGAAGGGGCCTGCAGAAGGATGCAAATAAACTTGGTGAATATGACAAGGCAATCGAACTGGACTGTCAGACAGTGAGATGACATCTCCCATTAGTTTCACCTTCACCTTATAACCATTGGGTAAAGTAACTAGGAAAGGATAGACTAAGGTTTTTATGTTAGTTAGTATGGATCTATTATAGGTCATACGATTTGATGCCCTAGAGTCAAGGATCCAAGAGTCAACAATAGACTTAGAACACTCATATGAGTCAGAACCAAAATCAAAATGAGTTGAGCAAGCTGAAATACCTTCAAAGTTCACAGCTCCTGATTTCAGTTCATTTCCTCCGTTTCCGGCATGAAAATTCTCCAGGATGCTCACTATTTGATTGTACTGTTCCTTAGTGAGACTTTGCATAGTCCTGTCTCATTCATGTGCAATCCCATTGCTTCCATCTACACCTTCAATAACACTTTCTCCCTGTACATTGGCAGCAATTCTCTTCCCTCTATTGGTCATTGGATCCTGGGGATAACCATGTAGTTTATAGCACATTTCCTTAGTGTGACCTTGTCTCTTGCAATAATCACAGAAAGGTCGTGGCCTATTCCCAAAGTCTCTTCCTCTATAGTTGTTGTTTCGAGTTCTATTTCCTTACTGATTATAGTTCACATATCCAACATTGTCTCCAAGGCTTGTCTGTTGACCAAAATTTGTCCTGAAATGATTTCCTCCTGATCTGTTGGCACTTAGTGTAGTGGATTCCATCACCAATTGATTGTTGGGTTTGACCTCTCTTTGTTTCTCCTCTTGGATAAGAATTGAAAAGGCCTGTGCAAGTGAGGGCAACTGATTCATCATTAAAATGCTCCCCCTAACAACAATATAAACTCCATTTAGCCCCATTAGGAATTGAATCAACCTTCTATCCTGCTCTGTCTTCTGCATGTTCGCCTTAGCACCACATGTGCAATTGCATTTGCACTGAGCATGTGCATTTATTGTGTTTAGTTCTTCTCAAAGTTTATTCATCTTAGTATAGTACCCAATGATGTCTAGGATTACTTGACTCAATTCATTTATCTCCCTTTGCAATTGATACAATTTCGCCCCATTCGTCTGGTCGTATCTGTCTTCAAGCTCTTTCCAAAGCTCCTGAGCATCATTAACATACTGTAGACTGTCTGCTAAATCCTTCGAAATAGAGTTTAAGATCCACGATGTCACCATATCGTCACAGTGTTCCCATTGATCACAGTTAGGATCCTGAGATATGGCTTTCTGCACTTTTCATTTATGAATCCTACTTTATTCTTCACTGATAGACCTCTTAGAACTCCTCTTCTCCATGATCTATATCCTGATCCATCAAAAATCGCGCGGTACAAGCACAGATCCAGCACTCTCAAAAGGATGCATGTACATCGGACTGGTCGAATCTGAAGCCAGATTCATGGAATCCGTCATGTTCTCATTGTCAGCCATGATTATCGAGGATCGATTTGAAGAATCGAAAGGAGATCCGAGTTTCGCACAGGAAGAGAGATTATCGCGAAGTTACACTCGAATAGAAAAGAGAAACGACTAATCGGATTTAGGATCGAGAGCTAGGCTCTGATACCATGACAAAATAGTAAGAAAAATAGAGATGATAAGCTCACATTGAGTGAGCTCTAATGGCGATTGAGAGAAGTCATGAGTACAGAAGCTTCTAAAGAATCTTTCTTTCTATATTATCAGAGAAGAGAGTAAAGTGCTTTACACAATGTATCAAAAATGAATTGTAAAGATTAAAAAATATTACAGTGTATTACTCCTATTTATACTATTTATCATGTACAACTGATAAATACACATGTGCTTTAATAACCCACATTGTTATTTTAGAGAGCTTTGTTGACATCACATTCACACATTAAACTATTTATCTGGTTCATACATAGTTAGTATCGTTTTCCTGATATTTGCTTGTTTCTATCATTCCTTTCAAGTCGAGGGTCTTTCGAAAACTGCCTTTTTATCTTTCAAGGGTAGGAGTAAGGTCTGCGTATACATTACCCTCCTCAAAAAGTCAGATCCCGCTTATAAAATTTCATTGGGTTTGTTGCTTGTATTCACATATTAAACTGTTTCGCACACACTTTGGTTTGCTCATCAGAATATATTATTAAGAAAACAATATATGCTTACCAACAAACACTTGTGATTTCTTATTCACAATCACTAACTAAAAAGTAAAAACCAATATATTATAAATATATTCCATGCACGACTTAATATAGCATATTTTACCTTATATAGATAATCCACCTGATTTTTGGTGACATAAGTTGGTGTTGTCGGAAAGTTGGTAGAAACATAATAATATAATTGAGCATAATTTTCAAATATATAATGTATATTATAAAAAAACCTTCTGATTGCAATAGCCAATATGCATAATTCAGTGACTTTATTGTTATAAACGAAATAAAAATGACTTTATGAGATGATTTGAGATAATTGTGTGACCGTTTGAGTAATAGACTCAGCAAAAAAGATATTGAAACTTCACTTAAAATGAAGTAAAGAAAACATAGTTTATACCAAAAGAAAAAAAAAATCATAGATTCCTGTAAATATTATAATGACTTTTGTTTTTACTTACTTTTTAATTTTCTTAATTTTGTTATTTCCAGATTATAAATTAATAGTATGCCAAAAGGGATGCGAGCGCATATGAAAATTTATGGGGATAGTGGACATCACATGGAACTTTCGTAGAACTTGTTTTTTTTCCTGCTTTAATATACTTAGTTGGTCGTTCTATCTCGGGTGTTGAACCCAAGTACTATTAAATTTGGCACAAACAACGAAAATAGGTGGAAAAAAAAGAGGAACAATTTATATATAACGCCCAAATATTGGGCGTTATAAATTAACGGTAACTGTGCCGTTAATGTATAGCACCCAATATTTGGGCGCTATACTGCAAAATCTGATACTGCAGGTATAGCGCCCAAATATTCGGCGTTATACCCATTTTACAAACCCACTCGTCTTCTTCAAGACGGCTTTCTGTTTCTTGTTCTCCATTTTTTTTATCTTCTTCTTCTTTGGTCCCCCCTCCACCCCCGCTGCCCCACTTTATTTTTTTTAAAAAATGTGGGTCCCCCCGTCGCATAAAAGGTGAAGAACGTAGGTCCCACTTTTGAGTAAAGTTTCGTATTATTGTAGATTCTCACTTCCGGGGTCAAAATTTCAATCGATTTGCTTTTCGAAAATTTTAAATAGAGGTATTTCTATTTATTTTATGTTGAAACTTTTATCATAATGCATATTAGTTGATTTGTATGTATTATATTTTATTTTGTATTTTTTTTTGCGAAACTAGTATGTTAAATTTATCCGGACTTAATATTAGTGTTGTATAAAAAAATATAAATTTATCAAATAAATTTGTCTGTTAATATCTGGATTTATATATATGTGTTTTCATGCCGTTTTAGATTATATTAGTGTTTTAAATTATTTTTTTGCATAGTAAAATCTAGACCTTTTTAGCGTAGTAAAATGTAGACCCTTTTAGCGTGTTAAAATATAGAGCCTTGTAGCGTAGTAAAGTATAATATTTTAGCGTATAATTCCTTTAGTTTAAGTATCTTATACTGGTAGTTGAAAATACAAACTTTGTACAATTAAGTTATTAATTGTACCAACACACGAAATTATAAAAATATTAAATTTGACACAAATAATTATTAATGTTAGTTTGGTGCCACTGGACTTCAAAATATCGAGCCCGAAACCCATAGGTACACACACACACACACACACACACACACAATTAAACAATTAAATAATGAAAACTTTTGAATTTAAATTATAAAACAAACACACAAAATTATAAAAATATTGAATTTGACACAAATAATTATTAATATTAGTTTGGTGCCACTGGACTTCAAAATATCGAGCCCGGAACCCATAGGTATATATATACATATACATACATATATATACATATACATACATATATATATATATATATACACACACACACACACAATTAAACAATTAAATAATTAAAAAATTTGAATTTAAATTATAAAACAAACGCACAAAATTACAAAAATATTGAATTTGATACAAATAATTATTAATGTTAGTTTGGTTCCACTGGGCCTCAAAATATCGAGCCCAGAATCCATAGGTATATATATATATATATACAATTAAATAATTAATTAATTAAAAAATTTGAATTTAAATTATAAAACAAACACACAACATTATAAAAATATTGAATTTGACACACATAATTATTAATGTTAGTTTGGTACCACTGTGCCTCAAAATATCGAGACCGGAACCCATAGGTATGTATATACTTTGAATTTAAACTATAAAACAAACACACAACATTATAAAAAATATTGAATTTGACACACATAATTATTAATGATAGTTTGATGCTACTGGGACTCAAATATCGAGCCTGGAACCCATAGGTATAAATATTATATAACTCTAAAATTGTGTATCTCAAAAAATTATTATTTAATTTACAGATTAAACATACAATTAATGTTGTTTTAAAATACAGTTGACGACATGGACGCGCCCATACATCCCGACCCTCGATCATTTGATCTATTAGTCCTACAGGACCAACATAGATCCGATTTTATATGGGACGAACAGTTATTGGCGCAGACTTTCCGCGCTAGGGGAGTGGATGACTTTTGGGACTTTTTGAGGGTTAGAGTTCTATATCCCCGCGTAGTCCAATACCTGGAGGAGTTGGGATTTTATAGGATTATAGAGATCGGCCGGATACAGCTCGACTAGGCTTTGATCACAGTGTTGATTGAGCGGTGGCGACCGGAGACGCACACTTTCCACCTGCCCATCGGTGAGGCTACCATCACGCTACAGGATGCTGAGATTTTATATGGCTTGGCCGCTGATGGGTTGCCCGTTTTACTGCCTATGTCCATGAGATATTATTCGGGGGCGGATTATTGGGGTATGCTGCACAGGCTCACGGGTTTCATGCCACAGGACGACACTGTATCGTCTGGGGCCAGTCGTATGCAGTTGACCCCTATTAGAGAGTACCTGGAGCAGATCAACGAGACTATCACCGCCGAGTCAGTGGAGGTGTATATTGCGATATACGAGGCTATTGTTGCTCCTTCTATTTGGGAGGGTCTTGTTCTCGAACAATTCGGGAAACCTAGTGAGCCTCTGGTTTCTTCATCACATTGAGCGGTTCGAGGATACAACCATTTACAGCTGGGGTGGAGCTGTCCTCGCATACCTATACAGGCAGATGTGCCGTGCTTGCATGGGCACACAGAGAGACGTTTGTGGCTTTCTACCGCTTCTACAGGTGACAACATATTCAAATAATATGTTCATTAGTTACAACTCTACCTAGTTAGAATTAATCTTATACCTTACGTCAACTTTGTATGTTAGGTTTGGGCCTGGGAGCGATTTCTGCAGTTTCAGCCACCTCTACCACAACTACCTGTTAATGTAGCACCTCTGTTTCTCCCTCTAGCCAGGAGGTGGGTTCTCCGCCGTACACTTGCATGAGAGTATGATGCCTATCATAATCTCCCCCTCTACAGGGATGTGTTGGATCTGCTGGATGGCGTACAGGTGAATATCTACCTCAACTTAACTGGTATAGGTTAACTTAGTGTTGCGCATACTCACGGTTTGTGTTTTTATTTGATAGTTTCATCTGGACGCGGTACAACGAGGAGTTGATCGGTACCCTTCCAGCTTATTTCTCGTCCGACCGACATATTTGGATGACTTCTGTCCCGCTCATATGCCTCGATATTGTCGAGCATCATGCCTCCGAACGAGTGCTTCGTCAGTTTGTCCTGCCGCAGTTTATACTGAGGCAGCCTGTCTAGCATGCTCTACATTATCAGAGGGATGATCGGTCCAGGGCGGACGACACATTTATGGCATGGCTTAATGAGCAGATGGGTATTTAGGACTTGCGAGATGAGTTGACCCCACCTACGCAGATGCAGGAGGTGCCTATTCAGGATTATATGGCATGGTACCGCCTTGTTACCCGACTTTTTATCGGGAACCCCATTCATCCGGCACACGGTCGGTACGCCCCATATGTCAGGAGACACGAGGCCCTGGTATATTTTTTGTTATTATTAATTATATACCTGTAACTTAGTGCCACATATGTAGTTTATATTTTTTAATTTGTGCAGGCTATTGGATTGCATACCGTCTATCAGATGGGACTGCAGATGCAGAGTCATGTCCACGATCCTGTGGCCATGCAGGATTATAGTCATCAATTCATGGATGTGGCTGCCCGGACACTGCATCGAGCCCGATCGTATCAGCGTTTGGCACACCAGCCTGATTATGTGGACCCAACGCAGTACGAGCAAGGTCGTGGTATCCCACGAGCTGGTGGTGCCCGACGAGATAGTGGTGTCCGACGAGGCCAGGGTGTCAGACGATATGGGCGTGGGTGGAGAGGAGGTGGTCCCCAGCAAGGGGGCGTTGAGGCTCCTGCTGATGATGTTGTTGTTGCTATGGCAGGTGGCATGCATGAGGCGGACATGCCGATGCATCTCATCCCAGGGACATCGCAGGTGACCCCGTCGGGTCAATTATTTATCACGGGCACGGATATTCCAGGAGGGGATTAGGGTAGATACTTCCCAGACCCGTCTACCAGTTATGGGGATCGACCGAGCAGAGATTTGCATAGTGGGCGCCGTCTGAGTTATGGTTCCTCATCACATGCGCATGTATGAGTTTAATAGTATTGAATTTGAATTTGTTTTACGTGTAACTTATTTATTTTCTTTAACTTTATTAATTTCATTTGTAAGGCTTCATGGGATGCTGACGTGGCTGCGACATATGATTACCTTCAGGAGACAACCGAGATCATGGTAAGACAATTTAAATTGTTGTGAATTGTTATGTACTTTTCTATACTGAGCTTTCTATTCTTATGTAGCCTTCTACTGGACTGACGACATCTTATATCGATCCTGACAGCACCGTTGATACATGTCATCAGGCACCGCATCCGGCTATAAGGAGACGACTTGATGATGATGATCCTGATAGCGTACCCAGGCGGGATGGGATGCGCCTCAGGCCAGCAGCTGCATTGAGACATACCGGATGCGAGACACATTGATTCGACCTTCCTTCTTTTTATTTTTTTTATTTTGTGTAAATTATATTTTTGTGTACATTAACAACAATACTTATATAATATACCCATTACTTTTTTAAATCCCCTTTCGTTAGATAGTTTCATATAACAACACCAGTACTAAAACTGAACTTTCAGTACAATTCAAATAAAATTCAGTACAACAAACAAGGAAAACATTACTATAACACAAACACAAGCACAAACAGAAACATAGCAGGCCAATATAATAAAAATACATGATATGGGAAAAATACACTAAACACATACATGTCAATGTTTAGTCCCGATCGCCCTTTATTCTCCGCTCCAACCACTTAAATTGTTCTTTTAGTTTTTCTTTTTCTTCTTCTACCTCTTTAAGTTTTGTCTTCACCTCTGCAAGTTCCCGTTTATATTGTTTTTTATGTTCCTTTTGGGCTTCACAATTCCATTGGGATTTTACTTTTTCTTCTTCTACCTCCTTCAGTCTCGCCTTCAACTCTGCAATCTCTATTGTAATTCCTCTTTCATGTTCCAATTGTCTTAAATACAAATTATGAATATGCCATAAAGATTCTTTGTAGCATTCCTGATAACATGGTTCATCAACCCATTCCTCAAAATCGCAAATAGGTTCGTCGGGAACCTTGTAAAATTGGTTCACACAGTGCCAGTAGCGGCGTCCAACTTCACCATCGTCCCAACAAGATTGCATCATGCATCTTTTTCCACACTTGCACCTTGGTGTGCGAAGAGGTTGAGACATTTGTACGTTACAAAAACCTTACTTTTAATGAAATATTTGTTATTAATAATTTTTGAGCACACAAAATAAGTAGAATGAGCCTGTTATTTATAGGCAACACACATAACGTAGTGTTTAACCGCTCTAAATGCCCACATAATGTACTATTTAATCGCGCTATATTTTGCGTGTTAAATATCCCACAGAGTGTACAAGACATGACAACTTTATGTCAGATGGTCAACTTTTTTAGTTCGACAAGACAACACACATAACGTAGTGTTTAACCGCGCTAAATGCACACATAACGTACTATTTAATCGCGCTATATTTTGTGTGTTAAATTTCCCACAGAGTGTACAAGACATGACAACTTTATGTTAGATGGTCAGCCTTTTCAGTTCGACAAGACAACACACATAACGTAGTGTTTAACCGCGCTAAATGCACACATAACGTACTATTTAATCGCGCTATATTTTGCGTGTTAAATATCCCACAGAGTGTACAAGACATGACAACTTTATTTCAGATGGTCAGCCTTTTCAGTTCGACAAGATAACACACATAATGTAGTGTTTAACCGCGCTAAATGCACACATAACGTACTATTTAATCGTGCTATATTTTGCGTGTTAAATATCCCACAGAGTGTACAAGACATGAAAACTTTATGTCAGATGGTCAGCCTTTTCAGTTGGACAAGACAACACACATAATTAATGTAGTGTTTAATTTTATTAAATTATCATTTAAAAAACTAAAATAGAAAGTTCAAATCACAATTAAGAAACATAAATTTATTTCATAAATCTTGAAATATAAACAAACATAACTAATTATTACAACATAAACTCATGGAAAGTTAGCCCTACTAGAAGAACACCCACCACGAGCTTGATTAGTATTGCCACCCAAACTACCTGAAGGACATTTTCGACAATCGTGTCCTGTTTGCAAGCATATACCACATTTGCGCGCATAAACGGTATCACCAACATCTATTTGGTTCCGTCTACGCGTTCTCTTCTGCACCTGTATTCGATGCAAATATTACTTGTTACACACCATTTTAAATGGTTCCGGCGACCAATAATGCTCAGCACCCACTGGCTGCAACTGCCCACTATATGTGTTTACATACTTGGCAACACTATATTGTTGATCAACATAGTTGGTCTCCCCAAAACTAATACGTTGAAAGCACTTGATGGCATGTGAGCAAGGCATGTGGTAGATGGACCATTTCCCACAAGAGCATAACCTTGATGATTCATTTACAGTATGTACATTATTCCCCCGATTTTGATGGATAGCGGTGCGAACTTCAAAAATATTTCTTTTGTTATCATACTGCAAAATGAATGCCAATATTCTCGCCGTATGTATTTCTCAAATCTCTTCATCGGAACTGGCATAAATTCAACACCTCTTTCCATCAATGCCGTTGCAGCTGCAGATCGTTCAACAAACCTCTCTGCCATCAACTTGAACGACATCCTCACCATGGCTGTGACAGGCAATCCTCTTGCCGACTGCAGTAACCCATTGAAAGACTCTGACACATTTGTAGTCAGAATTCCCCATCATCTGCCACCATCCGCATGCAAAGTCCACTTTTCAGGGTGATGTCGCATTAACCAATAATAGGCTGCCTCGTCTTCTTTCTTGATAGATTCCATGTGCCTCCGGAATTTATGCTATTGGTGGTCTGTTGCTGCCATCCACATCAGATCATGTAGATCCTTGTTAGGATATGCCTTCTAGAAATTGTCCTTAAAGTGCCTCACACAGTAACGGTGGTATGCATAAGGTTCTTGCCATGCAGACAAGTTCTCTATAGAACTTAAGATACCACTATGCCGATCCGATATTAGACAATTAGCGGAACACTGTTTCACACGTGCTCTTTCAAGTGGTTCAAAACAACGTCCATGTCTCTGTGCTTTCATTGGCACAAACAGCAAAAGCTATAGGAAATATCTGTCCATTAACATCTACTGCCACAACTATCAATAGCTTGATATCGTACTTTCCATAGACACGAGTTCCGTCTATGGATATTACGGGTCGACAATGCAAAAATCCATCACTTGCTGGTTTAAACGCCCAGAACACGTAATTGAATATATATTCTGGCTTTCCCGGACTCCGCTCAAGCTTCCATTCAACAACCATCCCGGGGTTAAAGTGCTGCACTGCGGCCATGTACTTTGGCAGAGATGCAAATGACATATCCCAGTTACCGTAGACAATTTCAAACGCTCGTTTGTGCTCGAGAAATGCCTTTCTTTTGGTAATGGTATGGCCATATTCTTGGTGCACTGATGTAATGCACTCTTTGATTTTATACCTTATGGACGCTTCGAGGTGTGGAATAAGTACAAGAGAAATCAAGTCAATATCCAAGTTGAAGTGATTCCCGTTGAATGTGTGCATTTCACATGTGTGGGTGGGAATGTATTTACCCACTTTCCACAGGCCTGTTTTCTTCTTGGTCGCACGCAGCATCCAATTACATGGCCAAAACCACCTGCGGCAAACAACCTTGTATACCAACGGACTTGACTCCCATTCCTGCATCTCACGACACTCCTTTACGTTGTGCATTATACAAGCCCTGCTTACGCGCGCTTTATCACGAAAAAGCATGCCCTTTGCAAGAACCGTTGGTCTAGACTCATACCACATTGTTGTCTGAATTTCATCAAAATTCCTTGTGAGAGCTTCCACATCCGGCATGTTTGGCAAGTTATTAATGTAAGGAATATCTCTTGAATGAAACGGCACTTCGGACTCGTACACTCTTCGTCTAGGGGGGGGGGGG
>ML395477.1:0-17413 GCA_005239525.1 Nicotiana knightiana | reverse complement strand
TAATCACTGTTCTCTTCCTCACTCTGTGCATCTGCCAGATCCCGATTTAATACGTCATTTTCGGGCAATTGAGTGAGTACGGGTGGTTCAACTTGCTGGTTTTCACTGCACAACCAACAAAAATATAAGCTACTGAAATTAATAAATACTTTCCATATAGCTATATCACTTCACTTACAAGTCGTAATGTGATGAAATTCTATGATGAACGATTTCAATTAGGAGATGACTACCGTATGGACCACTTGTAAAATTCATATCCGGCCGGTACCCCCTGATAAATATATGACTGTTAATACAAATTCAATACACCAAAAATGTACATAATTAACACAAATGAAAATTGAAGTTTACCACTCGTATTGTGAATTATGGAAAACAGGATAGAAATTATTTTCTCGCTGCTCATTCGCCGACGGTGATAAGTTTAAATCAAGAAAAACTCTTTCATCCGGAACCTGTCCGGCAAAAACTGCTCCAGAATAACCGCCCGATGACTGTGGGTTATCCCTACTAAGAGCAACCTCGTTTTTGGGAACGTCTTCGACCTTGACGTACATCTCCAACATTGTGATTACAAGAAATTCCCGGCATTCATCCGGAGTCCTCAGAAAATCACTCAAAGTTTCATCATTGTTGATGTTAAACTCCGAGTAAAAAGCAACCCCTTGCGGAGTGACGAAACACGGATATCTTTCGATTACTTTAAAAAACACTGANCCCCCCTCCCCCCCAATATAATGAAACTCTTATTCTACGCTCTTCATACATAATGAAAAATGCTGGAGAATTTAACAGCAAGAAACGTTTGAACGAGACTTAAAAAAAAATTTGAATGATTTTTCTTACAATCTTAACCTCTTTATATAGGAAATGGCTAGCCGGGATTTTTTTTTTTAATGTATAACGTCCAAAAATTGGGCGCTATACGCAGTTCAATTATTGTACCCAGCAAAAAATACGGAATTAAAAAAAAAAAGTATAGCGCCGAATATTTGGGCGCTATACCTGCTGTGTCAGAATTTTTATATATAATGCCTAAATATTGGGCGCTATATATTAATATCACTGTTACCGTTAATATATAATATCTAATATTTGGGCGTTATATATAAAATTATTCCTTTTTTTTTCCCACTTATTTTTGCTGTTTGTGCCAAATTTGATAGTACTTGTGTTCCGCACTCTTCTATCTCCTGCCCGTTTAACAAATTTGTTGCATTTAATAGCCATGTGATTCAAGGTGTCCAGTTAATATTTAGCTCAAGGTTGGTGAGATGACCTCATCTGTACAGTGTGAACGATTTGAATTTCACACTTGAAAAGAAGAAGAAAAAACAATAAGGAGATAAGAAGTTATTTACAAGTTCCATTCACACTTAATTATTATATCAACAATCATGTGCTGATTTTCTACTCTTTTCGTTCATATTTATTTTTCTCACTATTATAAAAATAAACTTTTTATTTTACTTGTCCATTTTCGCACATAAATTTTTTCTTATTTACCCTTAATATTAATTACTCATTTCAAATTATTTCAAATCTATTAAAACTATACACCAATTAATATGAGTAATATGGTAAATTATTTATTTTATTTATTATTTATTAAGATTTAAGGTGTGTAAAGTCAATAGTGGACAAGCAAAAATGGAAGGAAGGAGTAGTTATTACAAATGTATCAACAAATTAATTCCTCCATTTCGCTTATTTAATACCTAAGTTATCAAGTAATTGAACCTTATAATTTTAACTCTTAAATCAACTTAAATCAGCGAGTAATTTAATTAGACATAAGTAGTTCTTATTAATTATTTGGATCATGAGCACTTGAAATTTATCATGTCAAAAAGAGACGTAGTTTTACCTGAACAAAATGATCAAAAGAATACCCGTAACATAAGGTCAAAGCTAGATGTAAATAAATTTTCTAGGAAAAAGGAAAAGTAGATTATCTCACCAAACACATTTTTTTTTTGGGGGATTGGAAGGGATTGTTGACGACTTTGATTGCCGATAAAATAGACAATAATTTTAATTTAAACAATATTCATCTGAAGTTCTGAACACAACATGCTAACAACACATAGAGTATTGACCATGGTTATTTCTAAGTCAAGATTAAGATTGAAAAAAAGGGGGAAAAGTCAAGATTAAAATATTTACTTTCATTTCTCTCTATGTTTCAATGTAAATGATACACCCTTTCTTATTAGTCCATTAATTTTTTTTTAAATATATTTTTATATTTGGAAACAGTTTAACTTTAAACTTTTTATTTTACTCACTTTAATCTTAATGAGAAGCTTTTATAGTCACCAAATGTCATGGCCCGCCAAAGTTATTGCCCCTTAAACTTTTAGGACCACATATTTCAAAAGTCTTATATTTTTTTCTTAAACTTTGTGTCGAGTCAAACTATATCATCTAAATTTGTTAGCAAAATCTGGTATAAGTTATCCCGGAATTAAAATTAATATCGTGATAACTTATACCTTGTAGAGGGTGGAGTAATTAGTGCCTAGATAACTTATAACTTCTTCTTAAAAATTACACAATTATTATTTTTAATACAATATACCAAACAATGAATAAAAACAATACCAGAATAATTAATCCCAACATAACATATCCCGACCTAAACCATATTCAAACCACCCCTAAAGAGTAAAGAGGGAGTCATAGAGTACATGTGACATGTGAATGAAGAGAAGATTGATATCATCTCAACAATCTATCTTCTCTTTGCCCATGTGACTTATGATATTATCTAACTTCTCTTTCCGAATACTAATACAACAAAATACATAATTGTGTCTAATAGTCACATGAAATAAAACAATTTAATTTTAAGAGTTACAAATATGATATAAGTTTTACTTTATTATGATTAGATAATAAATTTTTTAATGTATCACTAAGTACAAGTAAGTTTTTTTCTCTCCCAATAATATCTATCTCCTGCCCGTTCAACAAATTTGTTGCATTTAATAGCCATGTGATTCAAGGTGTACACTTAATATTTAGCTCAAGGTTGATGAGATCACTTCATCTGTACAGTGTGAATGATTTGAATTTTACACTTGAAAAGAAGAAGAAGAAACAATAAGGAGATAGTGTTAAAAAATTTAGTTCAAAGTAACAATATAAAACAAGAAAATAAACAAGAATATAGGGAGCAAGAGAGGAGCGATTCTTATTTCATCCATATATTCAAGTACGTACAATGTGATATCCAAACCCGCTATTTATAGGATGACATTAAGGTAATACAAAAGGATATTATGAATATGATATTAATTATTGAGATCACGAGAAAAGATTATGGAAAAGATTATGAAAATATGGAAGTTATAACAATAATTGTAAAAAGTAATAGAAGATTAATAAAGAAAACTAGTGAGAATAACTTCTTTATGAGTTATAAACATACATTACGTAATATAACATTTCATAACAATAAGAAGTTATTCTCCTGTTTTATTAACAAGTTCCATTCACACTTACTCTGGGCCCGTGGGCCCTTAACTATTATCAACAATCATGGTAAAAATTACGCGGGATACCTTATTTGATCGTCCCTATTTAATCTATACCCATTTTTTTTAAATCTTTTAACTTATACCCACTTTTAAAATAACTTCAGCTCCCCTTTCCCTCGCTGAGCTGAAGTTCACCAGTTAAGCTGAAGTTTCCAAGTTATAAAGACAACAACTTCAGCATACGGGGCTGAAGTTCCTCAATTACAAAGACAAAAGAGCTGAAGTTTTGTCTTTGTAAATTGAGGAACTTCAGCTCCGTATGCTGAAGTTGTTGTCATTATAACTTGAGAACTTCAGCCCGTATGTTGAAGTTCCCCATTTACAAAAGACAAAACTTCAGCTCTAGAGCTGAAGTTTTCCAGTGTAACTGGGGGAACTTCAGCCTGGATGCTGAAGTTTTTGTCTTTATAACTGGGGAACTTCAGCCCCGTATGCTGAAGTTCCCCATTTACAAAGACAAAAACTTCCCCAGTTACACTGGGGAACTTCAACCCCGTATGCTGAAGTTTTTGTCTTTATAACTGGGGATGAAGTTCCCCATTTACAAAGACAAAAACTGAAGTTCCCATTTACTAGAGCTGAAGTTCGCAAATTACTTCAGGCCCGTCTACTAGAATGCTAAAGTTTTGCGTGATTGTCTTTGCTACTTCAGCCCCGCATGCTGAAGTTATGCGCAAAAGCGGGTACAGATGTAATTTTTTTTACAAAGCGGGTATAAGTTAAAACGTGGCACAAAAAGTGGGTACGGATGCAAAATCCCCACAATCATGTGTTGATTTCTACTTTTTTTTCGTTCATTATTTGCTCACTGTTTTAAAAATAAATTTTTAATTTTACTTATTCACTTTCCCATATCAAAAAAAGAAAATTTATTTTTTCTATTTACCCTTGGATTGGAAGGGATTGTTGACGACTTTGATTACCGATAAAATAGACAATAATTTTAATTTAAACAATATTCATCTGAAGTTCTGAACACAACATGCTAAAAACACATAGAGTATTGACTATGGTGAATTTTAAGTCAAGATTAAGATTGAAAAAAGGGGGGAAAGTCAAGATTAAGATATTTTGTGTGTTTGTCTATTTTATTCTCTCTTATTAGTCTATTAAAAAAAAAACATATTTTTATATTTGGAAACAGTCTAACTTTAAACTTTTTATTTTACCCACTTTAATTTTAATGAGAAGTTTTTATAGCCACCAAATGTCATGGTCTGTCAAAGTTATTGTCCCTTACACTTTTAGAACCACATATTTTAAAAGCCTTCTATTTTTTTTCTTAAACTTTGTGTCAAATCAAATTATATCATCAAAATTAAAACGGAAGGAATGTTAGTTTAATCATTCAATATTAGGGCGTATCGGCTCGACTAATTTCGATGCAGAAAATAAGCCTACTAAGGTTGTAAAAGCGCTCCCTACCATACGGTATTCTATTTTTAAGGCATTTGATTAAGGTTAGATGGATTATAGCTATCCCATTACACTTTTCAATAATTGTGTTTTTTGACCTTATTAGTATTGGTCATTGGTTAAAGGCACGAGGCTAAGTGACGTAGAGTCTGTTTGGATTGACTTATTTTAAGTGTTTTTAAGTCAAATAACTTTTAAGCCATTTTGTAATGTTTTGATAGAATAAAAAAGTGCTTTTAAGCCCTTGTTTTAAGCTAAAATAACAAAAATAAGTCAAACACCAAAAGGTGGAATTCCTAACTTATGACTTTTGGCTTAAAATTCACATATAACAAGCCCATCCAAACGGGCTCATATACATTATTTTGAATTGTATACAAGCATGGGGCATTTGTATCTATACCCGCTTTTTGTGTCACGTTTTAACTTGTGTCCGCTTTGCAAAAAAAATTGCAAGTGTACCCGCTTTTTCGCATAACTTCAGCATAATGGGCTGAAGTAGCAAAGGCAATCACACAAAACTTCAGCATTCTAGTAGACGGCCCTGAAGTAGCAAGTGTGCTGAAGTTTTTGTTTGTCATTGATGAACTTAAGCATAGTAGCTGAAATTTTGTTCTCTATTTGATGAAGTTTTTGTTTGTAATTGCTGAAATTTTTGTTTTTGTAACTGGCGAACTTCAGCTCTTGAGCTGAAGTTTTTGTTTTTGTAACTGGCGAACTTAGCTCTAGAGCTGAAGTTTTTATTTTTGTAACTGGCGAACTTCAGCTCTAGAGCTGAAGTTTTTGTTTTGTAACTGGCGAATTTTAGCTCTAGAGCTGAAGTTTTTGTTTTGTAATTGACGAAATTCAGCTCTAGAGCTGAAGTTTTTGTCTACTAATTTACGTAATTATTTATAATTTATTTTTAAATAATCTGATAAACATATTTATGGCAATCATCTCATGGACTGAAGTTTCATAGCAACACCAACATCAACAGAAGAAGAAGAAGAAGAAGAAAGAAGAAGAAAACGAAGGAGGAGAAGAAAGGGGCTGAAATTATTTAAAAAGTGGGTACAAGTTAAAAGTTTAAAAAAAAAAGAGTATAAGTTAAATGAGGGCGACCAAATAGGGCGCCCCATGCAATTTTTACTACAAGCTTGGATCGGGAAATAAAATTGTGTGATGCTTTAAGAATAAACGATTGATCACACTTCTTTTTTCCTTTTATTTTTTATTTTTTTACTTTGGTGTGATTTCAAACAATTATTTTTTACAATTAAGCCGTGACCAATAAATTCTTTTGTCAAGTAATTAACATATAAGTAATATTTCGAAAAGTAATTAGCAAATTTATTGAATCTCATTAGTTAATGTAAATCACATGTCACAGCCTCGTAATGAAAAGTAGCTATCATTTTCCTGTTTTTGATGAAAAGCAAGCGAACTAGTTGACTTTAAAGCACCATATGTACACTGGAAGGGCAAAACAATCAGACAATAATAAAATGATAATAACAATACAATTAAAAAGGAAGCATGCCCTTTAAAAGATTAAATGTCACGTGAACATGATGTATAAAAATAAATAATTGAATGATGGGAGAGGGCGAATCAAGCTTAGCTGTATCGCAATATGAAAATAGATACGATCCTATCATTTTCTGTCCCACAAAGTAATTAATACTATAGATTAAATAATTTTTTAGATAATATTGGACGTTATTCAAAAAATTAAATCTCGCGCATCATGCAAATTTTTAATACTTATTTATAAATGAAAACAAGCTAAGTTTAGTTGTTGGTGCTCCTTTTTCTCGTGGAATTAGTTTAATACATTATAGGAAGCTTACTAAAGACTCTTCAAGGAAGAAATATATATATATATATATATAGGTCATAAACAAAGTGAAACCAACAATAAATATATTTGTTTTTCTGTCTTTTTTGTATAAATATAAAAAATTAAGATACATACAAATGACGGGGTATCTTAGTCTTAGCTGTTGGATATGTCTCTTTCACATGGCATTGATCAGCAAGATAATTTCAGACCTGTGTTAATTTGATAATTAAGTCAAGTCTTGATGTTCATATGTGTATTATTCTAGAGAACTGCATCTATTGTAGCTTAATAATTAATAAAGTGTGTAAAAATTATGAGGAATATCGTTTTTTTTCATCTTCAGAAATCACTCAAATTTCCTTCTGGAATCCTATTATTTTAATTTTAATACAAATAAAAAATACTTATTAGATAGTAACTTTTTCGACCTGCCTAAATCTCAATAAATATAGTTTACTAGGGTTGTGCCTAGGTTTATAACACTTACCAGAAGAAGAAAAAAAATTCTATTAGCGACCTCTCATTCCAGAAAAAGACAAACCCCAACGCCAAACTAATTATTTTTTGTTCGTCTTAATTTACAAGAGAGAATTTCAGAAGCTGCCTAGCATGCATGTGGATTTCATTTTAAAAACATGGCATAGGGAAAAGCAACCTGTCAATAGAAATCTTGATAACGATTGACATAATATGGACGTGAATAAATGTGACGGAGATATAAACTAAAATGAAACCACGTACAAAGACTTGGCCTCAATTATTAGCGTGAGCTCCATAATTGATCACCTAATTTTTTATATATATATTATATATGACGTACCCAGTGAAGAGAATCTCGCTTCAAAATTTCTTCGATGGTGCGAAGACTCTATGCGTATTCACACCGAGACTGATCGTTGCTATCAGCTCTTTGATCAATGAAACCCGCAAACAAATTAAACAAAATATTATGCTGAAATTTTTCTCAAAAATACCAACTCAATGTTAGAAGAACAAAAAACACTTTTCTTGTAATTATATTTTCTCTCTTGGCTTTGTATTGCACTCTCACTTTCACAAAGTGCTTTTCTTTTCAAGAATTAATTGGCAAATTTTCTTCCATCACTCTTTATATAGCATCACCTATAAACTTTTTTCCTATTTAGTTGAGGTAATGATTTACTTACGATAAAAGTTTATTCCAAAATAAACTTCATGGAATATTTTATATGGAAATTCAAAATTCCATCTAATTGGCATCATGACTGCCGATTTTCAAATCCAATTCCAATTGGAATTGAAGTATCAATTAATGTATTATATTAAAAAAAAAATGCCAATCCCATTCTTAATGGGTATGAATCAAGCTCACGTCGTTCTTTGGACTTATTGGCAATCAAATCCAATCCTAATTTTTTTTCTTCAAATAAGTCTTCTATCATTAATATATTATATGCATCCCATATATATAAATAAATAGTAATTATATATATCACATACGTATTTTAACCAAGAGATAATTTAATTTTCTATTCCAAATAGAAATCTTTAATTTGTTCAAAATATTAATCATATCCTCAGTGCTAGCAAAGAATATAATAATATTTCATTCGGACTAATAACTAAATCTATTTGACTAATTAAATTTCTTAATTTAATTATCAAATAATAAGTTAGTTAATCCTTTAGCAAAAAATCAGAACACTCGTTAGTGTGCGACCCCATAGGTTTCAATACTAAATCGGTAGTAAATTGATCACATCAATATACTAATCAAGGGTGACGTCTAGCAACACTCCTTAACGACCGGATAGCATGAAGTATACAATTTACTCTCAAGAACCAGTAGAAGAATAATATAGTAATTCATTCTATCCTTATAGCTCTGGATCACCCTAGGATATGGTTCAACTGTCAAATCCTAATAGGCGACCAACTATGGGTTCATGTCAAATATAATCGACCATCGAATGACCTAAGAAACTATTTTCTTCTTTCATTCAATCGCGCTGGCCAAGGTCTTAACTTGGTCGTTTATAATTCATGATAACATGGAGCTTAAACTCATTACCAAGAGTCAACAGATTCCATCTTGATCAATCACTAATTCTACAAGTATTTAATCGTACCCAATATCCTTTCAACTATCGTCCTAGGGACATAAGTGTCTGATATCAAAGCACAATAAATAACTTGTCAATTACTATGACGATCTCAGGTCAAAGAAAATTCTTACATCACATTCTTCAAGAGAATATCCTATTTACAATTTATGGTAATTCTAACCATTAGGCATTATCCAATTAGTCGGTTCAATGGTCATATCCCTATATGCACCATCTATCTATGTAATTTAGTTAATGAGATCAACTAATCTTTATCCCATAAAGACGATCACATAAATATTAATCTAACCGGATTACTAATGTCCAAATTAATAATCCTACAATCAAGAACAAATTTAGATTAAATTATAAGAAACTTTACTCTTATTATCATGATCTCCATCATGATGACAAGTCTCAAAATTTAATCAAGGACCTAATCAAATTAATCCAGTAATTAATAATAATGATAAAAGAATATCAGATGCCATATATTTTTATATCAAATGACGTTCAGAAAAATATGTTCAAAGCATCAAATATGATATTGGATCTAGGGCATATCTACTATATCCCTAACAATCTCCCACTTGCACTAGAGCCAATAGCTCTTGTACTTTATTCCTAATTTTCACTAGTGCTTGTTCAACTCTTTTGCACTAAAAGCTTTAGTTAATGGGTCTGAAGTATTTTCTTTTCCATTTACCTTTTGAATCTCAACGTCTCCACGTTTAATGATTTCTCTTATCAAGTGATACTTTCGCAGAACGTGTTTGGATTTCTAGTGTGATCTTGGTTCCTTTACTTGAGTAAAAGCTCTAATATTGTCACACAACAATAGAACTACACTTTCTATTGAAGGAACCACACCAAGTTCAGTAAAGAACTGATGTTTTAGACGTCAATACCACACAAGAGTTTGTGTGGTACCCAATTTTCGAGTGCTGTCTCTCTAGAAGAACCTGGTTCTTCTTGGTGTTCCAACTACTACTGTTGCGAAATAATAAAAGCAGTAAAGTAAAAACACAGAGATTTTTACGTGGAAAACACCTGGCTCAAAAGGTGAAAAACCACGAGCTACTCCTCAGTAGGATTTGCTCAAACTCTTCACTAAAACTCTGAGCCAAACGAACTTACAAAATAAACTCTTTTGTAATCCTAGGACTAACTCTAATCCCTTTGTAGCAACTAGCCCTTAGCTAATTTCTACAAGCTTCAAGTTAACTCTAACTTGAACAATGCGTACCTATTATAATTGCTTCTATGAAAGCTGAAAAGATACAATATTAAATCTCCTACTACAACCAACTAGACTCAATGATAAACAGATGGAACTGGTTCTTCTAGCTGGTCTGTAGCCTTTGTGTCGCACAGTAATTCTGCTTGCAAAATATCTGGGAATTTTGCTTTCAGATCTTGGTTCACTTCTGCACTTGTGAGTTCTTTTTCAAGAAAGAATACTTCAATTATTTATAAAGTCAGTTGTTGAGTTTGTCGTTCAGTTCTGGTACAACTCTACCTGGGAGAACGAATTCGTATTAAACTCAACTTCCTTCCTTAGTTATTGTCCTTACTGAATTCAACTTCTATTCTCTTATCAATTTGCAACCTTTTCGCATTAGAAGACACTCTCATTTTTCATTGATACTTCACAATTACATTCATCTCCTATGCATATAAGGTTTGTGTGCCAACGCGTCAGGTCAAGTGTGTATACTCTGATGGACCTGGTTCAACTGGTCAAACATTTTTCAATCTTCAAAACTATGCAGTGACTTGGGTCAACAAGAACTTTTTCATCCATACATCTTTCTTAGCAGCTTCACTAGCTGCTATATATTCTGCTTCAGTCACTGAATCAGCTACTGTAGCTTGTTTGGAACTTTTCCAACTCACTACACCACCATTTAAGGTGAATACATACCAGAAATAGATTTGTTATCATCTCTATCTGAAGAGAAACTTTCATCAATGTAACCTTCAAGTTTCAACTCAGAATCTCTATAGAAGAGGAATTGGTCTTTATTCCTTCTTAAGTACTTAAGAATGGTCTTCACCACCTTCCAATATTCCTCACCAGCATTTTCCTAATATCGGCTAGTCACTCCAAGTGCATAAGCCACATCAAGATGTGTACATGTCATGGTATACATGATAGCTCCCACTACACTAGCGTATGAGATCCTACTCATGCGTTCTCTCTCTTCAAGTGTTTTAGGACAATCCTCCCTGCTAAGAGTAATTCCAGTGCCTATCTGTAGATAGCCTTTTTTGGAATTATCCATGTTATACCTCTTTAATATGGTATCAATGTACAAAGACTGGGAAAGTCCAAGCAGCTTCCTAGATCTATTTCTATAGATCTTTATTCCTAATATATAAGCTGCTTCTCCCAAGTTTTTCATGGAAAACTGTTCAGATAAACAAATCTTAGTACTTTGCAATGTCGGTATGTCATTCCCTATGAGCAATATATCATCAACATACAACACTAATAATATAATTGTGCTTCCACTAACCCTTTTGCACACACAAGGTTCTTCTTCGCATCTTACAAAATTGAACTTTTCAATTGTCTTGTTAGAGCGAATATTCCAACTTCGAGAAGCTTCCTTTGGTTCATAAATGGATCTTTGTAGCTTGAAAATTTTATTATGATCATCGAAGATGTAAAACCTTCAGGTTGTGTCATGTACATATACTCTTCTAGCTCACCATTAAGAAAAGTTATTTTCACATACATTTGCCATATTTCATAATCATAGTACGCTGCTATAGCAAGCAAAATCCGAATTGATTTGAGCATTGTCACGGGAGAGAAAGTCTCGTCATAATCGACTCCTTCTTTCTAACGATATCCCTTGGCAACAAGACGGGCTTTATAGGTCTCCACCTTTCCGTCTGCTTCAATCTTTTTCTTAAAAACTCATTTACAACCAATAAGTTTTATATCATTTGAAGGTTCAACTAAAGTCCATACTTTATTTTCCTTCATGGATTCCGTTTCGGATTCCATGGCCTTTTGCCATTTCTCATAATCAGAATTTTGTATAGCCTCTTCATAGGTTTTAGGGTCATCATCATTATGATCAACCTCATTTGATACATCATCTTATACCATTAGATTTAATCTAGTTGGTACATGACGTTCTCGTGTAGACCTTCTAAGAGGTACTTGTATAACATGTTCACCTTGTGCTGGATTTGGTTGGTGTTCAATTTGATTTGGAACTGGTTCATTAAACTGTTCTTGAACTTTAACCGTTGAAGATGAAAACTTCCTTGGCAACTTCAAAACATCCAATAAAGGTTCTTCAACTTGGGTCTCATGTTCTTTATATTGTGTTGATTCATTAGTTTCTTGAACTTCATCAAGTTCTATTTCTCCATTATAATTTCCTTCTAAAAGAAATTCCCTTTCCAAAAAGGTTGCTCCTCTGGCCACAAACACTTTTTGGTCAGAAGGGTGATAGAAATAATATTCCATTGTTTCCCAATGAACCTACACTTATGAGATCTCGAGTGAAGTTTATCAGATTGTATTCTCTTAACATAAGCTGGACAATACCAAACTTTAATGTGTTTAAGGTTAGGCTTATGTCATTTCCGTATCTCATATGGTGTTGTAGAAACTGACTTAGTGGGAACTTTATTAAGTAAGTGTGTTGCTGCTTCCAAAGCATATCCCCATAAATTAATTGGAAGACCAGTGAACCCCATCATAAATCTCACCATATCTAATAAGGTTCGATTTCTCCTTTCAGACACACCATTGTGTTGTGGTATTACTGGAGGTGTCCACTGGGAGAAAATCCCATTCTCTTTGAGATACATAGTAAAACCCTCACTAAGATATACTGCACCTCTATCAGACCTTAGTACGTTGATACTTTTACCAGTCTGTTTCTTAACTTTACTATGGAATCTTTTGAACATTTCAAAAGATTCAGATTTGTGTTTCATAAGATACACAAATCCATATCTTGACATATCATCAGTGAAGGTGATGAACTAAGAATATCCACCCCTTAGCTTGAATTTTCATGGGCCCACAAACATCTGTATGAATTAGTCCCAATAATTGAGAAGCTCTTTTTCCACTTCCAGTAAATGGAGATTTGGTCATTTTTCCTTTGAGACAAGATTCACAAGTTGGATATGATTCAAAATCATATTTGTCAAGGTATCTTTTCTTGTACAACTTGTTAATTCTTTTCTCTCAAATATGACCAAGCTTACAATGCCAAAGGTATGCATGATTTACTTGATCATCTCTTTTCCTCTTAAGACTTGAAACATGCATAATTGAATTAGCGTTCACATTAGGTAAGACATAAACATCATGTTGGAGATAGCCATTGACATATAAATTATCACTATAATAAATAGAGAAAATAACATTGCCTCTATTAATGCTAAAACCACGTTTGTTTAACATAGAAGCTGAAATTATGTTCGAAATAAATTTAGGAACGTAATAACAATCATCCAACATAAGTACTTTTCCCGTAGGCATTATTAAAGAAATTGATCCTACAACTACGGCCGCAACTTTTGCACCATTTCCAACTTGTAGATTAACTTCCCCTTTCTTTAGCCTCCTACTTATCTAGAGCCCTTGCAACATATTACAGATGTTATAACCACTGCCAGTATCGAATACCCACAGTGAAGAATTGTTAGTAGCTAAAGAAACATTGAAAATATTTTTCATTAATGTCTCACCTTGTTTCTTGTCCTTTAGAGTTGCAAGATACTCCTTGCAGTTTCTCTTCCAATGCCTTTCTTCTTACAGTGAAACATTCAAATCATATACTGACTGCAAGATCAAATCTTCAGAAATCTCTTTACCAAGCTTGTACCCCAACTTCTCATGTTCTTCAGTTAGAACAATCATATGATTGACAAGGGGTCTAACTGGAGAGTTTTCAATGTCCAACTGTGTATCAACCATCTTCTTAAAATATTCGATGATTGTAGTTGGATCAATATTCTGATGTTTCCTCTAGAGTTCAAAACTCATAGAAGCGAGAATGATGTGTTTAATAGCAAGGCATTTTTTCAAGTATTTCTGATAAACCTTGGTTCCTTGAACATCCTTCCCTGGTGGAATTATCTTTGCAGGCTTATCGATCATATTAATGAGCTTTTCATGCATGAGAACAATTCTCAAATTTCTATACCAGTCATCAAAGTTTGGTCCTACCAATTTGTTGGTCTCAAGTATTTCACGCAGTGATTTAACAGACATATTGAGAAATCTAAAATATAGAAAAGAAAAGGCAATAATATAAGGTCATATTTGCATATATCATAAAGACATGGACTTTTATCTAAATGATATTTCTACTAATTATTTTAAACTATTTACTCTCATTATAATTTAAGAAATCTTTATTTCTTTTAATGGAGTAAATGAATCTTTCAACAATATGTATGAGCCCCTTGGAAGTCAAGTCGTTTCTCACATATATTTTAAAGGTAGGTACTCTTACCAATTGTATCCCCATACAATTTTCTTAAATAGCTCTATGTCAAATAGTCCTCTGGTAGTCAGGTCGATCCTATTGGCATAATTGATTTCAACCATCATGATAGCAAAGAACTTATTAAATTTTATACTCCCGGATAGTTCAGGCGTCTAGTGTAAAATTAAAGAATTCTTTCAATCCTTGCATCTAATGCAATAAATAATTTTAACATATTTTCGAACTATAAGTCTCCTGGTTGTCAGGCCGCTCCTTATAAACAAGAAATAAATAAAATTATTTATTTTGATGGATAGCTTTACAATAAAATATCTTATATTTTATTATTTAAGAACTCAAATTTTAGTAGGAGGGAATTGTTACTAAAAAACTATTAATAACATGAAGATCAAATCTTTTATAGAAGATGAATTTAGTTCAAGTTGTCGACATGCTTAGTCTTAAATTAATTTACATCACGTGTAATAAATAACTCAAAATTATGTAACGAACAAGCACGTGACACAAAAACGAAATTCAACATTCTTCTAACATGTTTATCTTATATATCTCGTATACCAAATAAAAAAAATGCTAGAACATTATTAATTAACATCTCATGAAGTAATAATAATTAAAAATAATAATAGAATACAATAACCTATTATAAATACCCGTCGTATCTAATACAAAATTTTAAATTAAAGTTATGAACTATCTCAATAGTTTAACTTATATGAATACATATTGTATTCACAACAAAATAATATCAGTCTAACATGCAATTAAACAATTTGAATATTGCACAATACACAAGTGTTATGGTTTGAACTCTTCAAATATAATCTTAAAATATTTCGTAAATAAATTTTACGCACGAGAAACTATGGTTTTGATACCACTAAAGGATCGCATGTGGGTGTTTGTAACACACAGCGGAAGACAATAACAACCCTAGGCAGATCTTTCATGTTTAAAATTTATTTACATGTCAAAGATCGGATCTAAGATGTACCCGATGAAGAGAATCTCGTTTCAAAATTTCTTCGATAGTGCGAAGAGTCTATGCGTATCCACACCGAGACCGGTCCTTGCTATCAACTTTTTGATCAATGAAATCCGCGAACAAATTGAACAAAATATTGTGCTGAAATTTTTCTCAAAAATCTCAACTCAATGTTAGAAGAACAAGAAACACTTTTCTTGTAATTGTATTTTCTTTCTTGGCTTTGTATTAGACGTAAAAAGATAATCAAAACCTGCTACTTGAAAGCACCTATTAAAGAAGAGGGACTCGATTAAAGGACTCATACAAGACTTATTCCAGACCTTATTCCTTCGCTCTCACTTTCACAAAGTGTTTTTCTTCTCAAGAATTAATTGGCAAATTTCTTCCACCACCCTTTATATAGCATCACCTATAAACCATTTTCCTATTTAATTGAGGTAATGATTTACTTAGGGTAAAAGTTTATTTACAAAATAAACTTCATGGAATATTTTATATGGAAATTCGAACTTCCATCTAATTGGCATCATGACTGCCGATTTTCAAGTCCAATTCCAATTGGAATTGAAGTATCAATTAATGTATTATATTAAAAAAGAATACCAATCCCATTCTTAATGGGTTTGAATCAAGCTCACGTCGTTCTTTGGACTTATTGGCAATCCAATCCTAAATTGATTTATTTTCCAAATAAGTCTTCATCATTAATATATTATATACATCCCATGTATATAAATAAATAGTAATTATATATACCATATATGTATTTTAACCAAGAGATAATTTAATTTTCTATTCCAAATAGAAAACTTTAATTTGTTCACAATATTAATCATATCCTCAGTGCTAGCAAATAATATAATGATATTCTATTTGGACTAATAACTAAATCTATTTGACTAATTAAACTCCTTAATTTAATTATCAAATAATAAGTTAATTAATCCTTTAGCAAAAATTAGAACACTCGTTAGTGTGCGACCCCATAGGTTCAATACTAAACCGGTAGTAAATTGATCACATCATTATACTAATCAAGGGTGGCGTCTAGCAACACTCCTTAACGACCGGATAGCATGAAGTATAAAATTTACTCTCAAGTACCAGTAGAAGAATAATATATTAAGTCCTTCTGTCCTTATAGCTCTGGATCACCCTAGGATATGGTTCAACCGTCAAATCTTAATAGGCGACCAACTATGAGTTCATGTCAAATATAATTGACCATCGAATGACCTAAGAAACTTTTTTCTTCTTTCATTCAATCGCCCTGGCCAAGGTCTTAATTTGGTCGTTTATAATTCATGACAACATAGAGCTTAAACTCATTACCAAGAGTCAACAGATTCCATCTTGATCAATCACTAATTCTACAAGTATTTAATCGTACCCAATATCCTTTCAACTATAGCCCTAGGGACATAGGTGTCTGGTATTAAAGCACAATAAATAACTTGTCAATTACTATGATGATCTCAGGTCAAAGGAAATTCTTACATCACATTCTTCAAGAGAATAGCCTATTGACAGTTTATGGTAATTCTAACAATTAGGAATTATCCAATGAGTCGGTTCAATGATCATATCTCTATATGCACCATCTACTTATGTAATTTAGTTAATGAGATCAACTAATCTTTATCCATAAAGACGATCACATAAATATTGATCTAACCGGATTACTAATGTCCAAATTAATAATTCTACGATCAAGAACAAATTTAGATTAAATTATAAATTTTTTTTACTCTTATTATCATGATCTCCATCATAATGACAAGTCTTAAAATTTAATCAAGGACCTTATCAAATTAATCAAGTAATTAATACTAATGATAAAAGAATATCAGATGCCATATATTTTTAGATCAAATGATGTTCCGAAAAATATGTTCAAAGCATCAAATATGATATTGTATCTAGGGCATATCTACTATATCCCTAACAATATATATATACATACATATATATATATATACACACATATATATATATACACACACATATATATATATACACACACACACACACATATATATATATATATATATATATATATATATATA
>MDKJ01293391.1:0-11385 GCA_005239525.1 Nicotiana knightiana | reverse complement strand
TGAGAGGCTTGCTGGGACGCCACGGGGCGCGTCCAAGGGGTCATGGGAAAGCCGCCCATGACACTACGCGATCGTGTAGAGCAATCGCCTCAGCCTTCACCAGCTCACTTCCTTCTACGTGAACGCGACCCTGACCATGCGTTCGCGAAGCACAGCACCACACTCACACGCGATCACGAACAGACCTCTGGGATCGCATAGAACAAAACCAACGAGGCCCCAGCTAAGCCTACGCGATTGCGAACATACTCCTGCGATCGCATAGAAGAAAACCAGAAAAAAAACACCAGCAAAAATCTGTAACCTTTCCAAGTCCAAAAATGGCCCGTTGAGCATCCGAAACTCACCCGGGACCTCAACCGACCATGCCAACACCTCCCATAACCTCATTCAAACTTAGTCGTGCCTTCAAATCACCCAAAACAACATCAAAATACCAAATTAACCCCAAATTCAAGCCTAAGGATTTCTAAACATCCCAAAATCCGCCAACGATTCCAAAACCATCCAAACCACGTCCGAAAGGCCTGGAATTGTTCACACACATCACAAATGATATTATGAACCTATTCCAATTTCTGGAACTCCATTCCGACTCCGATAGCTAATTATCCACTGCCGACAGGAAATCGCCAAAAATCCAATTTCGCCAATTCCATCCTAATTCTACCACGAACCTCCGAATAACATTCCGAACAAGCTCTTAAGTCCCAAATCACCTAACGAAGCTATCCCAACCGTAAAAACCAAATTCGAAGATCATTTAACTATAAGTCAACTTCCGGTTGACTTTTCCAACTAAATAACCAACTTAAGAGACTAAGTGTCTCATTTCTCTCCACAATCACTCCGAAATCGAGACAACCAACCCAACACAACATAAAAGAGCTGAACCGCACATAACGAAGCAAAAACAGGGGAAACGAGGCTAAAACTCTCGGAACGACCGATCGGGTCGTTACAACTTCTTATTGCTAGAACACTATGATCATTAACCAAAACTGACCTCGCGGGATCCTAAAATACAATCGCACCTCCCTAAGGCCCATAAGCCATTGTATTCCCTCTTAAGTACCCCAAAAGTACCACAACCGAGATACCCATTTTGAAGAGACCTTTTGTGAATCTAAAGTTGTTTTCCTCCACCTTCCTGATACCGAAATGTAAAATCTATAATGACATAGAAATACCTCAAGCCTCGACACCATCCAATGTAAATCTCATATCCTAGCCATATGCTAATCCGAAAAAACTCACAATTGCTACATATAAATCTTGAATCCATTAGATCCTTCTTGAGAGTCATCCATTCTGCTCCAATCTCAATTGTGTAGCCCAAAAGGGCCAAACGAATTGTGCCCCATTAGCAAAACAACACCCAAAGAAGTAATCCACATCTTTAAGCAAACGGGCAATTTCCTACTTCGCACGCACTGCATCCTTCACGAATAACAACTCAATCGTCCCGTGATTCCCATATACTCATAAAGTGTAACATAACCCGTATCCAAAAATTTCTTTACTCGACTCATCCTCGATTTCAACCTCTACAAGTCATAACCAATCCACAAGTATGCCTCATACCAAAACCAACCCAACACGTAACCATACAATCAAATCGTCGATAGTAGACTCCCTCACTTATCTAATGCCATAGAATAGAACATCTGATAACTCATCATATCCATACTCTATTACTTCCATAATACCGCAGGGAGATTCAACTAAATCCTTCATAAGCTCACATAACACAAACCATATAGTACCTCAAATCATCTACTAAGCTTGCATACATCCATATGACAATCAGGTCAAATTTCTCAACCAAATTCAAATTCAAATCTCAACACATATACTTCGCTGGTTGAAAAGAAACTCTCCACACAACATTATAAGGATCACACCTCCGTAGATTACTCCGCAAGAGATAACCCACCTGCTTAGCCTCAAATTGGCATCTTGTTATACCCTTTTGCAGCCACGATTACTACGCCATCACTTAATCTTCCTGAGTCTGAACTCACAACAATATATGAAAATCTACTTTGTTCCACAATTAAACAACATGAAAAATCTTTCAACACACTCATAAATCGAGACTATACATCATATCCAGACAGAAATCAAGAACCAAACAGTCCTTTTCACATCCCAAGCAAACTTTTCTCGTCATATTCAAACCATCATATATCCATCCAGTCACTCATCAGTCACAAATTCCTCTCATGGGGATACTACCAGACATATAAGTCCAAAATAATGCACTCACACAAATTAAATCCCTGTGCTCAAGTTACGGTCAAAACCCGGCCTCAAGTTCTCTAGACCGGCCCATCACCATCACACAGAAAATACATATCGCACCTCATCCATGGGATCCACAAGTCGTCGACGCACACCTGATACCGAGCACTCACATGCGCATACGAATGTGTGATAGGAAATTCAAAGAGTTACACTTCAAGATGAATCAATACCGCACGGTAAGGAAAGAAATATGAGATGTTAATCCTAAATGCCCTGTATCCTATTGAAGATAGATATGGACTTCATCATTCCGATCCGCAAGACTCTATATACATTTTCTCATGACTTGTAGAACCTATGAACCTAGAGCCCTGATACGAACTTGTAACGACCCAAAACACAAACCGTCATGATGGCACCTAAACTGGCCTACTAGGTAATCCAATTAACTATAGAACACAATTTTATAAGATTGATGTGAGTCAAAGATGAGATAACTGAGTTTATTCAACTTCTCAATGACAATAGTACAAATCATGAGCTTCTTAGATATAGAGTTTACAAAGCTGGTTTGAAATAAGATACACCATATGTTTGCAATATACAGGATGAAATCTGAAATACTAAAGCTACTAAGATCAAGAGGCAGCTATGACTGGAACGCAGGTACATCTTCAGATCCAGCTCCTACCGCACGCAGCTACATCAACATCTAACATCTGTACGCAAGGTGCAGAAGTTTAGTATGAGCACAACCGACCCCATATACTTAATAAGTAACAAACCTAACCTTAGGTTGAAAGTAGTGACGAGCTGGGACAAGGGTCAGGGTCCATCTCCAATAATTAGCAACAGTTCGTAACAATATGATAAAGATGGCACAAGAAATGATTCAGCTGGTTCACAGTAATGAAAAATAGGTATGCTTTTCAAGTATAATAGTAGATCCCAAATCTTTGACCGAAAACCTCAAAAAAATATGAATAAGCTTGAAAACTGTGATCCCCCCCCAAAAAAAAAACCATTCAACAATAAACAAGATATTTCACTTTTCAGATAGCAAGAGGAAAATACATCTTTATGCCCACATGTCATTATACAGGTGAAATCATGAATGTCACCAAAACCGGGTGGCATGAGGAAATGCATCTCTATGCCTGTATCTCAAGTACGTATATGAAATGAAATGCATCTCAATGATGAACTCATGTACTCACACTCTCAGAGTACTCAATCTCATTGTCTCGTACTCTCACTTATCATGCTCAATACTCAGAACACTCAGTCACTCAGTATTGTATCGAGCAGATCCAGCCCAAACATAATAACTGCTAGCAATTGCGCTCATTGGGGGTGTGCAGACTCCGGAGGGGCTCCTTCAGCCCAAGCGCTATAATCTGCATGGACAACTCATGTGCTATAGTATCAATATCTGGATCCACATGGACAACTCATGTGCTGCATGTACAACTCACGTACTAGAGTATCAATATCTGGATCCGCACGGATAACTCATGTTCCATAGTATCAATATCTGGATCCGCACGGACAACTTGCGTGCTGCACGGACAACTCACGTGCTATAGTATCAATATCTTCACAATCAGGCCCTCGGTCTCACTCAGTCATCAATCTCCCCAGTCTCCCGGGCTCACAACACTCATGATAAGCATCCCAAGTCAATGATATGAGATGCGATAATATACAATAACAGAGACTGAGATATGATATTTAATAATGAATAAGACTAAGTACATAACTACAATTAAACAAATAACTCAACAACAAGGAACGACCACTCTAGGTCCCAATAGAGCCAACATATAACCTAAACATGATTTCTAGCATAAATTACAATTCAAGTACTCTAACACATAGAGTATAGTAAAAAAATGTTCAGACAAAGTAGGAGGTACACAATTCCATGGTATCGACTAAATCACAGTTACAACGGTGCACGCCTACACGCCCGTCACCTAGCATGTGTGTCACCTCAACATCAATCACATAGCACGTAATTCGGAGTTTCATACCCTCAGCACCAAGTTTAGAAATGTTACTTACCTCGAACAAGCCAAATCCAATCTGAACAAGTCAAGCGGTGCTTTAAAAATTCCATCCCGCGCGTACCAACCAATGAACTGCTAAAAACTAGCCAAAAGCAACTCAAATATATCAAATAATGCCAAAGGAAACAAACACAATCGATAAAGGTCGAATCTTTAGTCAAAATCCTAAAATCATTCCAAAAGTCCAACCCGAGACCGCACCTCGGAACTCGACAAAACTTATAAAATCCGACAACCCATTCAATTACGAGTCCAACCATACTAGTTCCACTCAAATCCGACTCTGAATCGATGTTCAAAACTCAAAAATTCGCTTTGTGAAATTTTAGACAAAATCCCCCAATTTCCTCTTTATAATTCATCAACCAATTGCCAAAAATGAAGATAGATTCGTGAAATATAATCAGAACCGAGTGTATAACACTTATCCTAATCCACGTGATGAAAATCTCTTCAAAACTCGCCTCAATCCGAGCCCCAAATCTCAAAATATGATAAAAGAACCAAAAACCTCAATTTTTTACGATAACCACTAACCAGCCGACCCCTCGCGCATATGGATCTCCATCCACTTCTGCGCAACCGCAGGCGCGAAGACAAACACGCTTCTGCGCTCCAGCTCGTGTCTGCGCCCAACCATCACTTCTGCGAGGCTGTAGATGTGCCCCAATTTCCGCACCTGCGAAGAATCCAAACTCCACCCCTTTTCGTTGGTTCGACCGCATTACCGCTTCTACGATCACCGCACCTGTGCAAAACCAACAGCAGGTGTGCAACACTAGAACCAACACTTCTTCAGCAATGCAGCATAGAGAAAAAAAAATGATCTAAACCACGTTCGAAACTTACACGAGCCACTCGGGACCCCGTCCGAATATACCAACAAGTCTCAAAACATACCACGAACCTACTCGGGGCCTCAAATCACACGTAACAATGTCGAAACGATGAATCGCACCTCAAATAAAATGTAAATGAATTTTGAACTTTCAACTTCCAAAACTCGTGCCGAAACATAACAAATCAACTCGGAATGAACTCAAATTTTGCACACAAGTACCAAATAACATAATGAATCTATTCCAATCCCTGGAACCACAATCCGAACCTAATATCCACAAAGTCAACTCTCGGTCAAACTTATAAACTTTCCAAATCATCAAATTTCCAACTATCGCCCATTACTGTCGAATCCTTCTAGTGTCCAAATGCAAATCCAGGAATACGCCCTAGTCCAAAATCACTATCCAGACCTAACGGAACCATCAGAACTCCGTTTGAACAAAAGTCAAACTTAATCACGTCTTCCAACTTAAAGCTTCAACAATGAAATTCATTCTTCCAAATCGATTCCGAATAACCTGAAAACAAAAATCGATGATTCATACAAGTCATAATACACCATATGGAGCTACTCATTCCCTCAAACTTCCGAGTAAAGTGCAATTGCTTAAAACGACTGGTCGAGTCGTTACACTTTTGATTTAGTAAAACTTCTGGTTTACTGTGACACATTATGTAGTACAGATCAAAGAATAAGACGGGTAAATTCCCACATACATATTATTTTACCCCCCTATGATTGTGGAAACATGAAGATTTTCAATTTTCCAACTATTTGTAGTTTTAATATGATAGCCCTTTGTATTAGTAAACTTCGAATTTACTACAACATATGTTTTGACCATAATCGTATAATATAAATGACATATTTGTATATAAGCTCTTCGAGAGCCTTAATTTATTATTCACAATCTAATATTATTTGGGCACTGCTGTTGTCTTATGTTTCCCAAATTCACACCACTAATTGGGATTGTGAAGCGGTTGATGCAATTATAATTACCCAACGTGAATCGGGGTCGATCCCACAGAGAGCTTATATTGAATTAGGTATATATCTAGACTAAGTGCCTGACGTGCCCAAGATGCACTTTCACATATTTTATTATTTCTTTCTACTTCTAAATCTATACTATTACTTGTAAAGAAAAGCTATAGAACACTATTTTTTTTGTGTCGTTGTTTTTCAAGTTTATAAAAGTTCTAGGGTCGTGACTTCCACCTAGGTGGTCACCTAACGGGTTGAGGACTTTAGGGCAGGTTTGATTGATCGGGATGTAATATAGCAATCATACACTATTACCTTGATATCTCTCGGTAGTTAGAGTGGTTTTTGCCCAATTTGGTTTTCTCAAGTCCAAATGGGTAATTCACAAAATAAGCGATAGATGCTCAAGTCGGGTCTTACTATCTCTAGATTCGACCCTTTAATTAGGGCTATCAATTTCTTGAGTTCGCCCTAATTCCTTGTTGGCCTAGTTTTCCTAGACTTAGTCTCTCTTTCTCAAGTAGAGGCTAGGTCAATTAGGCTTGAATCAATGTTTGCAACCATTGAATCTAAAATTGAAGCAAGAACTAGGCTAAATTTCATTTATACAATCACAAACAAGCCCTAAATTAAACACCAGTAGGTACCACACTAGGGTTGGGTCACAACCCTAGCTTAGAAATTAGCTACCCATGGATAAAATTGAAGAAACTAAAGAAGAAAATAAGATTAAACTCATAATAGATGATAGATGGAAGAAAATCTTATGTTAAAATAATGAACTATTACAAATTTACCCAAAACAATAAAGGAAAAATGGCTATCCACTTTATGATGTTAAAAAAAAAACTAAATTTGACAAAAAGAGCTATTTATACCCAGCTAAAATTATCGGACAAAATTGCCCCTGAGAGGTTCTGTGGCCGTACAATTCTGTGTGCGGTACCCACTTTGAAGATGACTTGACAGGATGGACTTCTACGGCCGCACAATTTTGGGTTGCGGCTGCACTTTTTGAGATTCTGCGGACCGTACATTTTAGAGTGCACTCTTGGTCTTGAGCTGGACATGAGAGATCTCTGCGGAGCGCACATTTTTGAGTGCGGCTGCATTTTTTAACTCTGCGACCGCACAATAACAGTGTGGTCCGTACTTCTTCACGGACCCAAAACACCATCTCTCTGAACTTCTTCTTCTGCGGTCGCATAATAATTGTGTTGTCCGCACTTTGCACATAAATTTTGTCAGAGGCTCTTCATAGTCTACGGTTGCACACAATATTGTGCGGTCCACACTTTTTCTCTTTATGCCTTGTTTTAGTCCTTGTCCAAATTTACTCCATCTTGAGTTGACTTTCATTTCTTTGTCTCATTTACCAATATTCCTGTAAGAAAGCACATTTCATTGATTTTTGGGAATACCTTTAAGCATTTTTGAGCTAAAACAAAAGTAAAAGAGTACAAATAAGTGGTCAAAATCCCTACTTATCAACTCCCCCAAACTTAAGCTTTTGCTTGTCCTCAAGAAATTAAGGTAATTCCCACCTCCACAAGAAAAGAGCTATTTCAGCTGGCCTAAGTTGAATCACACACACATCAATTGGGACCAACAATTACCCATACACTCATGAATCATCAACAAGCCTATGTTTTGAATGTTAAAGCACAAATAGCTCTACTGTGACGCTTGAGCATCAAGAGTTGACTTTATTCATCAAGGAAGTTTGCACTTTCATGTAGGTCATTGTAGATCCCAAACTCCTCCTCTTATACTCTCCGGTAGCTCATCTCACTTAAGAATGAAGCAGTCAATGTAATGACTCGAGAAAGGTTCGCTCATCACTCTCAAAAGAATGTCACAAGCCCAACTCTAAGTACCATATGCTTACCCCTCGTGTACATCACCACTAATGTAAGCTTACTCATCTTGAAATAACCTAGGGCTTTTTCGGCATGTAATGAAGGCTTTTAGACTAAGGAGGGAAATATTAGAATGGAACTAGTTCATCTTTCCTTCAGCACTCCATTTTCTCTTTTTGGATCATACTTTGCCAACTCTTTGAGTCATTTTCTTTTTCCTTAGGGGAACTAGAGAGACTTGACATCACTCTTTCTTGGTCATGCTATTCATATTCTCCCTCTTTGTTTTCTCCATGCTTTGCACTTTTGTTTTCTTTTGAATCTTTTTAACCCTTTCACATTATTCACTTTTTTTGTGTGTTTTTCTTTTGTTCTTTATTTATTTTTCTTTGACTTTCCTCTTCTTCATTTCTTTTCTCTTTTTGTTCCTTGATACCATCTTCAAACTCCTCGTCTCTCCCGCAAACTTATGTTTTCACCATTTGTTTCTCATGAGTACTAAAGAAAGCTCGGGTGCCAAGAGAGGGTCACTATAAAACGGGTAAATGCTTGTAAAATGGTTATCGAATGAAAAAGCTTTAGGCTCAAAAGGGTTGACTAGGAATAATATCATTGTTGGGCCATGGAAGGTTTCAAAACGGGTCAAGGAGAGCCTACAATCACTTCTCAAGCCAAGCTAACTTAGAATTTCGCCTAGAAATCCATTCGGGGCAAGTTTTAGACCATTCGCACGGGTACTTGGACTTGTAACAAAATAACTCACCTCTCACACAACCGGATTGTTAAAGAGAATAGAGTCGAGGGCCCACAACAATCGCATTCAAGATTGAAAATTGCTAATGGTTCAACAAAACCACCCGATGATTGCCTAAGTCAACACAAGAGTCACAAGGTCACTAACTAGAGCCATTTCTTTCCAAAAACTTATTTTTAACCATAAGCGTGTAGTTATGTGTGTTGGTACCAAGTGAAGCATGCTTGACCCTTATTTATTCATTAATACTATTATTTCTACCTAAACATCAAAAATGAATTCGATCCGTTAAGAAAGTTGTCACCCCATCCATCGTTAGGAAGAGCCACCCGGTTCACTTAAAACCCACCTTTGGAAAGAACCATGAAATTAAGAAAATCAAAGGCTTATTTTTCACTTAAACATAAAAAGAAGCTAACATATCAAAAAGGAGATATTAAAGTAAATAAGAAGCTATACTAGTAAGAAAACAAAATGAAGAAGCTATGAAATAAATTACTGAAAGTAAGGCAAATGAATATACAGACCGAGGGGAATATAATATATACATCAAAAGAGAGGGAGTAATATATACATAATGGAAAATAAAATAAAGATAAAAGAAAAAGAGTATTAAATTTATTACAGGATAATGTCATCAAATGTCATCAAATCAAACCAAAATAGACCATCCCCTGAATAAAAATAAGCATTGTCCTCAATGCTTAGCAAAATCAAAATAAGGGAGGGTAGAGAGTAAAGAAAAATCCCTATGTGGTCTCAGAGTGACTGGCAGCATCACAACATCACCACCCTCGGGATCCTCCAATTGGATCTCATCATCATCTGGCTGGGGAACAACCGGGTTGGCGACCATCTGAAGCATCTCCTCGACAGTGTGGGCTGCAAAGTCTAGCTCGTCAGACTGGCCAGCTGGTGCCTCTACTGATGTTGTTGTTGGGTCTTCTGGTATTGATGGATCAATCTCCATCAGTAGGTCAAATGGCAAATCATCCGATGTTGTAATCTTTGTCACCTCTTTTCTCAATCTCTCAACTGATTTTTTTGAAGCCTGAGATTTTCTCATCTTCTTTACCTGCTTGCCCAACTCCTCAATAGCTCCCCCATGAGCCACCAGTGTATCCATAATGGTCTTCTGGTTCTCCAAAATCTTCTTCAATATTTCCTTTAGTGACAGAGAGACTTGTGGTACTACTAGGGTAGAAGACTATGCTGCAACAACACCGGATATATCAGACAACTTAGAAGTGGTTGTCTGCATCTAGTTGTTGAGACTCGCCAATGTCTTGGAGACTCGCAGCGTAGTGAGTGGATAAGTGGATGAGGCCGGCACTGGTACTAATGTTGATGGTCTACAGGATGAAGGTGGTGGCATGTTAGTTGTCTCGGTGGAAGTCCCGGCTGTTGTGGAAGGCATGAGAGTTGTAGATGGCTCAGCAGCAGACTCTGTAACCACCACCGATGGCTCATCAGACTGACCAATGGTGGTAGTGGCCTTATATTTGAACTTTGGGTTTTCCGCACCTTGCAGGGAGTAGCATGAGAAGGGATTTTTGGCCCTCACTTTCGTATCAAAAGTCCTTGGCTCCACCTTTGCATTGTTGAAATATTTTGTGAGGGTGTTGGGATATGGGTAGGATCTTTTACCTTTTCGGACAACCACCGTCATATTGGTCGACATGATGGCACCCACACTGATTGGGTATCCGACCATAATAGATTCCACCAGAATTGCTCAGGGAATTTGAAGATTGTTGTCATTCAAGCTTGGATCAATACGTCTGCATATAAAAGTTTGCCACCCTTTTTATTCAAAATTTAGGTCGGCCCGTGTGATAGGAATCCCTGTTGTGATCCACTATGGTGTCGGTCCTGGAGCAGCAAAAATCTTTGCTAACCAAGGGTGAGTTGCATCACCCATAGCAAGCTTATTCTGGTACTGGATTGCCTCTACCTCCTCAAAACCCAGGTAAGTGTTCAGAGTGCTGGGGTCGAATCTGACTTTAAAATTTCTCACTTTGGTTATTTCTGTACCCTTCTTGATGTGAGCCACATTGGCATAGAACTCCCGTACCAAGTGCTCATTTGCATCTATGACACTTTGGGTGAACAACATCCACCTTTTTTACCCTCGGTACTGTCTAAGGACATTTGAATTGTATTTATCCAAATTGTTTATTAAGAATTGTCCATCAAGTATGAGCGATCTCTGGGGACACCACTCTCTGAACCTTGTGAAGTTCGTCAAACTCACAAATATATCCTCCCATGCTTCCTGATGCGAGACTAAATTGCATAGTTTAACATGTGATATACCTTACATTTTATGCGCATTAATGATAAAATTACACTTGTTATGTGCTTAATGGAGTTTATTTCATGTGTAGGTGAATTGGAAATGGAAACGGAGCTAAAGGGATGCAAATACGTCAAAAATACGCAAAAGGAGACGCCCGAGCGATAGCCGGGCGTTTGCCCCATAAATCCTGGCCCCCCCTGGCGTTAGGGGGCGTTTACCCCATAAAGCCTGGCCCCCCCTGGCGTTAGGGCCATAACTCCAGACCCCCCCTGGCGTTAGGGGGGCGTTAGAGCCCAAACTTCAGGGGTCCCCAGTTTCGCCCAATT